>JAANSM010002285.1:0-15498 GCA_036850725.1 Orchesella villosa
TCTCCGTCTATGCTTTTTCATGCAAATTACCATCAAAATATCATTATCATTAGTACATCCACACACATATACACAACAAGATTATCTTCGCAAGATGAAACGCTGATAAAGAAAAGAACGTCATCATTTGTAAAGGTCTTCCTCAGGCTTAGTTTAGGCTTTAGGCACCCTCCTCAATCATTTATTTAACGTAGTTCACTAATGACAATAGAATGAGACGAAATGATGATGATCTACCATGTAGGCATATACCTTAAATATGCAGAATAATCCTTCTCATATAATCATGTATTTTATGTACTTTTCATATAAGAAAGGCTTACTTTTATTACACGTAAATAACTTGCATGCATTTATATTTGCATGCATGAAACTCAAGAACCATGAAGGCCACTATTGGTTTGTCATCTTTTGTTTCTTGTATGGAATTTCGCAATATAAAATTTGTTTTCATCAGACAGACTTCAGATTCAGCTCGAGCTCGACTCTGTGCTGTGCATCCTTCTGTCAAGTCAATGTTGAATGTATCCTATTTACATTTCGCATCGTATATTCTATCGCATGTTCAGCTGTTGAGCCAGCTGCATTTATACTAATATATATGTTCCTTTCTCTAGTCACTAGTCAATAATATTGCCATTGTTAGATTTAGATTTCAATTGTTAGTATTACACAGTACCTGTATTCGCATTAATGAGTCACTGCAACGGTAGTGACGTTATATAGTTGCATGATGAAGTAGAGTTTTAGCTATAACAAAGACGTTTTTATCCAATGTGAATTATGAATTATTCAATCACGTTTTAGATAGGTAATACAGTGTCATTTTAAATCGCAGAACATTTCATAACATGTGGCCATTCTAACTTTATGATTAGCGTGACGAAAACTGAAGAACGGAGTGTTGGTAAACGAGTGACAGGTATTCCGGTTTCCGGTGGAAAACTGTACAAGTTTTTTAGTGCGTGGAAGTGGAAGAAACAACGAGACATAAACGATCGTGTTTCAGAAGGAGATTAGCTAGGATAGTTGGTGTTGGTGAAGGTAAATTAAAATCATTCAGGAATCCATTTCAAGCGGAACAGTAGGTGGTAGACGGAAGTTGAAGGCAGTATGGCAGAAGGGGACGAGGATATTCAAAGGTTTCCAAATGGAGTTGTAGGCTTCTGGTCTCAAACCCGGTTACTCATAGAGAAGAACTGGAAATGTAGGCTGAGGACAAACAAGAAGAAATTAATTGGGGTATTAGTGATATTACACACACATAGCATACTGTTGTTTATGTGTTATGATGTTATGACGGTCCATGTAAGATTTAAATTGTCAATGATCAAGTTTTGACTTTGTGACTTTCTGTTTTGCATTTTCAGGAAATTTTCTTTCCTGTTCTGTACCTGCTTCTTTTGAGTTTCCTGGTTAGAATCCAACCACAAACAGAATATCCTGCACAAACGGAGCCGGATTCGCAGCCGATGAATATCTTGCAGGGCTTAAAACTTGATACATGGGGTGGCAATGAGAGGGTTATCAGCGTGGTTCCGAATACAACTGAAACACAATTGTTATGCGAGATGATACAGACCATTTGGCGTGACAAAGGGATGAATCCTCCAGAGCTGAGTTTCAATTACTATTCTATAGTTAAAGAGCTCGAAGACGCTCACAATATGGAGTCTGGACTTGATCTAGCCGTTGTTTTTACCGAAACAAGTAACAAGACGAGCTTCAATTATACAATCATGTATGACGCCAGTACTTCTCGATCTCCTCCAAGGACCTCACAGACTACGACAGCTTTAAGTACTTGTCGCTCAAATTCAGGACGGTTGTTGGAATTGCCTGCTACCTGCCCTGTCAATGGGTATTTCTACTCTGGATTTCTTGCACTGCAGTATTTAGTTGATCAAGCAATACTTGCCACGTCTGCAGTGAGTAGTGTTTTAACGAATAAGTACTTGTAAGTCATCAGGGCTGCATCTAAGGCTCATTTTTGTACATTTTGCATTTTAGGCGAGTTCAGGATCTGCTGTTAACATCCCAGACGTTTACATGCAAAATTATCCAAAACAGGAATTTCGTGAAGGTCTGAGTTATTAATTTGAAACTGTGAAGGAATGTACAACTAACTAAGTATCTGTGAATGTCAGTATATTAATTTAATACTTTGTTTTGTCCCATCAGGAATGGCACCTTTTCTTAGAGCCGTTATTCCGTTATATTCTGTAATGCCTATGGCTCAGATGATCAACAGTTTACTCGTCTTGATTGTAACAGAAAAAGAGGACCGTATCAAGGATGGATTTAGAATGATTGGAGTTTCCGATGGGGCATACTGGTAAAGTTCAAAACTTACAGGTGACAGGTTTTTTGGTGTCAGACTGAAGTCAGTGTAGTAAGTATAACTATATGATTCGTTTCACTTTAGGCTCTCCTGGTTTTCTTTTTACTCGGTTATCATTGGAATTTTGTCATTCCTTTACACACTGGTCATGCATGTAACTCATGTCCTATATCACATAAACGGATTACTTCTGTTCTTGATATTTTTCTTATTTGGATTATCCATTATCACATTCGCTTTCGCGTTGACACCTTTTTTCCACAAACCAAAGGTACGTTTTCAACTGACCATCGTTATTTTTTCGTGTTATAGTACTTACATCCTTCAATTATATTATTCTTGTTTCTTTGCAGACTGCGGGAATCGTTGGAACGCTAATAATGCAGTGTTGTGGCATGTTGTTTATGTTGCAAACTTTTCTTCAATCAACGGATAGTTTCTTGATTCCCTTACGAATTATTAGTTCTGTTGCATTTACCACGGCATTGGAGGAGGTGCGTCATTAAAAAATTCTTGCTTAACCTTTATAACACAGTTTTCTTTCCATAATAAATGATTTTTAACACTCTTTTTAGGCATGCGCTTATGAATACATCGGTGGAATAGGCTTTAGCGATCTCTATCCAAGTGGACGTGGAGCAAGAATACTTTATTCTTTAATTTTCATTTGCTTTGACATAATATTTTATGCCCTTATTGCAGTGTATTTGGACAACGTCATTCCAAGTACAAAATTATTCTAAATATAGCTCATCGATTGGCCAGGCTGAAATAAATAATGTTAATATTACTGTATATGCTTTTCACTTTAGATGAATATGGCGCTAGAAAACATCCGCTATTTTGCTTTAAGTGGTCTTTCTGGAGTGGAAGAAACGAAAAGTCTGATGGATACAGGGTTTGTCTCTATTTGCAATGATTCTTCAAGTGATTACTCCCATTGAGGAATCGTGTATCAACGAACGTAGAATATTTCCACCATTAAATGTTATGAACTCAATTTTGCAGCGAAGTAGCTTGAGCGAAGAAGTAATTGATTATAACAAAGACGATCCAAATGTAGAACGAGTTCCCCCATCAATGATTGGCAAGGAAGCTATTCGAATAAATAATGTTCACAAAACATACACTTCGATGTTTGGATCTACAAGCGTTCACGCTGTTAAAGGAATTTCATTGGATATTTACAAGGGACAGATAACTGCAATTTTAGGAAAGTAAGTTCAGAAAATATTAAGCTACATTTTGTAAACTTACAGTATTTTATACTTAATATCGCTCCAAATACAGAACTAAAAAATGTTAAACTTGCTTGTTTCAGAAATGGTGCAGGTAATGACAAAATAAATTAACAAACATAGAACATGCCACATGCCTTTTGTATTTTGAGAGTGAGATTCGACATCCGAATATGGGTTTTAAATATATAAGAAATTCCTAATTTTAGGGAAGTCCACATTGTTCAGTATTATCACGGGACTTGTCCCACCTACTAAAGGAACGTCTGTGGTCTTTGGAATGGATACATCGTAAGAAATATACTTTTATAGACTAATTATCAAAATTCGGACTTAATGCCGTTGTGATCCTATTTAAACCACTGTCCCATGTGCCTACGAAGGGATCCTTGCGATTTGGACAAGCTTCGAAAGATTACTGGCGTTTGTCTTCAGAGTGATCTACACTTTGCATCACTTACAGTTGCCGAACATTTGGAACTGTACGGAAAGTTAAGGGTACAAAACTACAATTTAATACACAAGAGCTTTGGAAATAATGCGTTTTGAGGGTTTAGAAGGTGTGCTACTCATATTTTATTTTCTTCTAGGGATTAAAAGGTGACACACTTTCTCAGGAAGTAGCTTGTATTTTGGAGGAACTAAAGCTAACAGAGAAAGCCTCAACAAGTGCATCTAATCTCAGTGGTGGTCAAAAAAGAAAGCTGTCTGTCGGCATTGCACTTGTAGGAGATCCAAAGGTAAATTCAATTGATTTATGTATAAACAACCCGTAAAGTAAAAGATCTTATTAATATACTTTATGTGTATTTTCGCAGATAATTCTTCTGGATGAACCAAGTGCTGGGTAAGAGTATGAGGCTAAGCGTACGGCCGTCATGAACTAGAAAGATATAAGTTGGGTAAAATTATTTTGGTTGTGACATTTCAGTGTTGATCCAGTGTCCCGTAGACATTTATGGTCTTTACTGAAGAGAAAGAAAGAAGGACGGGTAAGTTATTTGTATTATTGCTTGGATTTTCTTAGTCTCTGACTGGAATTAATTTATCGATTCTCTTCAATAGGTAATTTTGTTGACCACACACTTTCTTGGTACGAGAAATTTTATAATCTATTGTTATGAAATATTTTGAATAGTTTTTTGAATATTCTTGACTAACTTTAGCATTTTATTTTTAGATGAGGCTGACTTCCTCGCCGACCGTAAGGCTGTCATTCACAACGGTGTTCTGAAGTGCCATGGGTCCTCATTGTTTCTAAAAAATCGCTTTGGTGTGGGCTATCATTTAACGTAAGTTTAAGTATATGAGGTGTATACTACTCGAAAAGCAATTTGAGATACGGGGTTAAGGACTGAACTAATTTTTCCAGGATTGAAACCGAAGGAAAATTTCAGATTGACCATTGTGATTCCATAGTTCTAAAGTGGGCACCTGACGCTTTAGTATCCAAAAAAGTTATCGGGAAAGAAATTAAATATTGCTTACCTCATTCGGAAGTACATGTGTTTGCTGACCTATTCAGCGACTTGGAATCTCTCATGGCTGTACCAAACTCGCCATTTAAAAGTTATGGGGTGTCAATGACCACTTTGGAAGAGGTAATAGCGGTGAAAATAGTTGTCGAGGATTGATACATAAGTGTATTTTATCATGCACATCTTTTTGATTAAAATTCTGATGTTTGATTTTTAAGGTTTTTCTAAAAATATCAAGTGATACATGGGAAGAGCGACATAACACATCAGCCCCAGCAACAAATGGCTTGACTGATGATAGAATTGAAAATGACAATGGTACGATTGGTGAAGAATGCAATTTGATCCCGGAGCATAGTGAAATGAATATAAGTTTTTTGGACTCGATGAAGACCTTATGTTTGTTGAGGATACGACGTTTAATTAGAAGCCCACAGTCCATGTTCTTTATGTTGGTGATGCCTTCTCTATTGGTTGCTGGTGGTTTAGCATTAATGAGATCGCAAGAACTAGTTCTAAATGATAGTCTTTTGTCGTTCGATGATCCAAAAGGTAAAAGATTTACTTTTAAATAAATGTAGGCGAGTGTTTTGCTATTCTGAATTATCGATTTTAATATTTCAGCAATTTATTCTGAGGGCAGTCAACTTCGAGTTGCCATTTCTGAAAATAGCAGTCCAGAAGTATCAAATTATCTTAGAAAGGAGGGATTCAACACACTTCAGTATTCTGGAATCTATTCTGATTTGTTAAATCCTAATTTTGTTGATCCTGGGACAATGGCAGCCGTAAACAGTTCCGAAACAGCTGGGTCTAGTACTAACATGCGAATAAATGGAACGTTTTTACATTCTCCTCCATTGATGTTGAGTATGCTGAGTCGATATTACCAGTGAGGCATTAGAAATAGACCTGCTATCATGTGTCATTTAAATCTTTCTTGGTATCTGTGTAACATTTCTCTATATATCTAGGAAAAAGTCATCAGAAAACATTACCATATCTGCTAATACGAACCCGTTCGCAGCAAAAAGGAATATCTTTGATACATCTTCATTGTATGCAGCATTTTTAATTGGGCCATCGTTTACATTTCCAGCTGTAGGGATGGTTATGGAGCTAGTCAAAGATCGTGAAGTAAGTTCATTTGTTCTAAATAATTACTATTACTAAGTTTAGATTCACTCACAAGTACTATGCTCGGAGTACATAATGCACACACTTCTATTTTTCAGATCCGAGCAAGAAACCATTTACGCGTGAATGGGGTTTCCTTCGGTCTGTACTTTGCTTCAGTATTTTTTGTCTTCGGACTTTTATCAGTTATTGTTACAGCTATGCAGATCGGACTTATTTATATTTACGCGTTACCTGCATTCATGAATCCCTACGCTCTGATAGTTTCTGTCGTTTTGTTTCTTGTCTTCATTCCTTCATGCTTATTATTCAGTACTGTTGTGTCTTACTTCTTTGATCACTTGGAATCAGCACAATCTATTTTTTCTCCCATTACCTCGTGGAGTGGAACCATATGTGGGATTGCCGTAAGTTAATACAATCTGCTTTTAAAACAGAAATTGGCCTATTTTTTTAAAGATTCCCTTAATTAATATTGTTGCTGTATGGTACGAACTAGATTATCATCATGGATGGAGTTAGTGCTGTTTCTGGAAGCAAGCATGTTTTGATTACTCATGGCGTGTTTAGTGCTCTTAATATCTTTTATATTCCGTTTGGAATCTTTTACTGGATCAACAAGAAATACATAATTTGTTCAATTCTGGACAAGTGTGATGAATTAAGCTTTAGCGATTATCTGAGCCCTGAAATCGTAATAATGGCAGTATGTCTCGTTATTCAAATACCAGTATTCGCAGTTCTTGTGTTTGTAGCAGACATTGTTAAAAACGAAGGAAGTGTCGATTCTGCAATCCGAGCTATCTTTGTAAGCACCTTGATTGGTCAGTTTTTTGTGTCAGTTTGGTATGCTGTGTAGCAAGCATGTCATATTCGTTCTTGTTTATGATAGATGAAAAACGCTTCCCGAATCCATGCTTCAAATAGTGACGGCGATGGAGTTGTAGATCCGGAAAGTCATGCCAGCGCAGCTGCGGATGATAGCGATGTTACTAGTGAAAAAACTAGAGTGACTAATATTCTGAATGGATCTGATCCTATTGACAACTCTGTTGTTTTAGTACAGGTAATTTTGATTGATTTTGTAAAACGTATGAAATATTAGGAATATTAGCATTCCAGATAAAAATATGAAATAAATTTGCTTGTAATGTTGAATAGAATTTGAAGAAAACTTATCGTCCAAATGTAAAGCTTAGGGATCGATGTAAAAAGCATGAAAATGAAGGGCACCAAGCTCTGAAAGGAATCAACTTTCTTGTTGAAAAAGGAGAAGTGTTTGGACTTTTAGGTCATAATGGTGAGTATGACCATTTTCTAAATAAGGCACACGGAGTGTTGTGCTGCGTGTGTGTAATATTTTTAAAGCATTTGTACGGTAAGTCAGTCGGTTTTTTTCTGATAATATTATGAACATTTATAAGGTGCTGGGAAAACAACGGCAATGCGGATAATCATTGCCGAAGAAGGTGCTGACGCTGGAAGAGTGCGTTTGTGTGGCACAGATATTCACTCAAGCTATTCAAATGCTTTTCTGAATCTTGGGTACTGTGCTCAACATGATCCATTATGGGAAAACATCACATTAAGGGAACATCTTGAGTTGTATTCAGTTGTCCGTGGCATTCCAAAGGAACGAAGAAAAAGGTGTTTATAATAATTCTTGTTTTGTATACGACATGGCATTTTTCCTATCAAACCTTTTATTCTCTTTAAAGGCTGATAAATCACTTTTTAATTGGACTTCAAATTGAGGAACACGCTGATAAAAAAGCTGCTGAATTGTCGGGTGGCACTAAAAGAAAGTTGAGTTATGGAATTAGTATGTTGGGTGCTCCTAAAATAGTGCTTTTAGATGAACCATCTACTGGTATATTGAACAAAAAATTATCAAATTTTCTCAGTCTTGTCAAAATGGTAATTGAATAATAAATCCTTAACTGATTTTACTTAATTTTTTAAAGGCATGGATCCACAGTCGAAAAGGTTTTTATGGAACACCGTGCTGGGCACATTTAAAGGTAATACGGGACCAGTCGAGATAATTTTTACTATTTATGTAGTTATTAAAACGATATTTAATTTTGTTATCAGACTCGAGAGGAGCTATTTTGACCACGCATTCCATGGAGGAAGCTGAAATACTGTGTACAAGGATAGCAATTTTGGCAAAAGGATCATTTATTTGTATAGGATCGCCCCAACATCTTAAGTCTAAATACGGAACAGGATATACATTGGAAATAAAACTGAAATCAGATTCTGGTGACGTGGCTGACAATTCGTCTATGGAAAATAGATTTGCATTTGTGAAAGATCACTTCCCAGACTGCAAGGTTAACGAAATATTTGATGATAAAGCTGTTTTCTCGTTAACCACTGCTAGCGTTCAGTCTATTTCGAGGACGTTTTCACTACTGGAACAATGTAAGCTGTTAATTATTTACTGATTGTTTTATTCTGAACATTTTTCTCTGCTGAATGAAACTCTTACAATTTGATTTGATTATTGCATTGTAGTGAAAACACAATTTGACATAGAGGAATATTCCTTCAGTCAGACGACATTGGAACAGATATTTCTTCTATTTGCCAAAGAAAATGATGATCCTGATAATGAGTAGATTTATTTTAAGGGTGCGTATACATGAAGTATTTATTATTGCAAATCGTTATCATTCGAAGTTAGGTAATACATGCATAAGCGTATATCAACTTGTACTGCGTGCTGTTAATGTGATACTTGTCGTCCTTAAATATCTCATCTCTCATGGAGCCACGAGCTTTACTACTAAACCGTTATTATTAATCGCCAAGCTCGTTTGGATTCATTTCCAGATTGATCGATTTAAGGCTTTCGCTTAGTTTTACTGTGCATATTTTCACACTACCATAATTGGCACCGGTTGATACTTGTCAAAGTGTGAAATCTTGGTTTTAATAATTGTTAATTCTTGTTATATTCTTTTTAATGGATGTTAATTGTTAATTTTACTTTTACATTTGTACTAATTCTCAATGAGTACGTACTTAATTTCCTCGATTTTTATTAGCAAAATGTTATAAGTAACTTTGCGCATTTGTAGGCACCATACCATATGCAACTCCATTGCGTATGATATGTATTCTGATGTCGTTGAAGGGCTTATATTATATTCCAAACCCATCTAAAACATTATAATTATTTTTTTGTCCCAAATGAATAAAGTACAAAGTAAACATTTTATGAAACTTCACATAAGTAAATAGTTTGAGCTATTGGAATGCAGCTTCAATTTGCGCCGCTATATGTAACAGCATGTACTTTAAAAACCTTTTATTATGTGTCAAACATCAACGAATTCTTTCATTCGATTCTTCGATGAATAAAATGAACGTTCTAATGAATTCGATCTATTATTCATTGATTTCATACTGGACATGACATGCGTAATATCTGCGTTTTTTATGGTTCATTAGCATATCAGAGTCAAGATTCAAGATTACACTACTACCCACTTCTTAAAAGATGGCCACACGAATACTTTGTGAACAATTTTTATTAGTATGATGTGATGTGCGTCTACATGGAGCAATAGGAGGAGGGATGCAAATGCATGCGAGACATTATGAACGGATGCGCAATAATGAACTTTTCTAGAGACAAATTCATAAACTTGAAGAGATTGCATTGCATTCGCAATGAATGTTTGATGATATGTATCTGTATGATAATAAATATGGTGGTGAGTATAAACAATAAATCTATATTTAAAGGTCGCTTTGTTTCTAATAGTATGCATAAAAAGGAACGTCATTTGCTGAAAGGCAGAGTTGCTGCTCCTGCAGCAAATCCTATGCAAAAGAACAAGGCTTTAAATCCTTAGGTAAGTAGTATGTTCATGCAGCTTATTGGCGTTTGGCAATAAATACATTATTCAATATCCACAAAAACTACCATGCAATGCCCTTCTTCTACCTCTCTGATATGCACTTGTTTTCATATAACAGTCGTCCAAACTGGTAGTATAGAGATAGTAAGTAAATGTAAAAAATACGTAGAAGGAAGAGGGCCGATGAGAGCAGGAGCAGCAGAATATATAGAGTTGGGCAGACGTCAGAAGAAGGTTGGTCGAAACGGAGGAGGTAGAAGAGATGGGAAATGCTCTGTTGTTACGTAGAAAAAGGCCACAACATAAAAACTTGCTCGCCTTTTTACAACTTTTAGTAACCGTATCGTAACGTAAGATAGTAGTGTGGTGAATGCGAACTTGAGTAAAAAGAGCATTGCACATCTCCTCACATATCACATGCATTGGAAGTAACCTTCCGTCCAGGCAGTTAGTCAAGTAGCCCAGTCGGCCGAAGAGTTGACTACCTACTGAAGTATCCTAAAAGCTGCTTTAGTTGCTGTGCTCTGCTTTTGCTATATGTATGCCCAAAAAAGACCATCATAATATCATCATCATTCTGTCATGTTTATATGAGTAGGGCAAGATACGCAGGGAAAAAGATGGGGACCTAATGGGCAAAAGTATATTGGAGCATTTGTATGGACATACCAATACACCTAATTTTTCCTTCAGTTTTTGGACATAAATGCTCTTGGACTGTGAGAGTGAACCTGAAACTAACTGAATATGAGTACAATGAGTGTGTTGTGTATGGGTGAAATGTGCATGTATACTGTTATAGCAGCAACAAAACTTGCTTCTTTTTTAGTAGTTGGTTAGTATTGTTGTGTACACATACGAGACTTTACATCATGTTCTCGTCCATCCATCCGTTCCGAATACACCTACATTGTTAGAAAACCAGCTATTGCTGCTGGTGATGATGGTATCCACTTTTTTTTATAGAGCAAGTGTATTAACGAAAGGGCAGCAGCTGCAAGTAGAGGTGCAAAACTTAACAGTTTTGCTACATTTATCTTGACTCTTTGACTATGGTGAAAAAGGCAGAATTTACCTTTGAGAAATGTATGTATTTTATATCCAATACAATGACGGGCCGAACGAGATAGAGCTTTATCCCAAATATCTCACGTAAGCCTATTATAGCACTATCATATAAACATCAACTATGTTTCATATAGTAAAAGCTTTAAAAGCATGTACTCTTCCACTTTACTTCTTAGGACCTCTCGTTGTTTCAATTTCATTTAGATGGTCGATGTACACACCCGTTTGATTTCTGCTCTTGTACATTTTTTGCCTTTTCAAACTTTTTTTTTTGCTATACAGCCCTTCCTTTCTCTATAAATTGCATTTTTTACTGATAGTTTATTATAAAGTGGTACATTTTTAGGGTGTTAGAATTTGTAAAGGATCTTCCAACAACGCAGCATACGTGTGTCTTCCTGCCTGCAAACCACCAGCATAAAAACCACACACTTTGGTACTTTGCATGACGTGCTCAAATACTTCACTTTATCTATATCATATGTAACAAAATGCGAGTAATCTATTAAAAAGTCAAAGTAAGCCAAGAGGGCATAAAATTCCTTAAAGCACTCTTTAAATACTCATAATGCATGCATGTATGGAGCTGCTTATGCTGAAGCCAGAGCCAAGTAGGTGTTCATTTCTTAAGAGTATCAGTGAATGGCACGTTGTGCATAAAATCCAATCTAACATCCGCCTTAAAAACAATCATGATGATATGATGCTAATTCCTCTGCACGCATTTTTTTATTTCCTCTCCTCAACTCTCCCTGTATGCTTTAATACATGTTCATGGTTAAACTAAAAAAACACGTTTCCGTTTGGATCAAAACCACAACACACTACTGGGTAGAGTGGAGGTGTTAGGAAAGGTGCTTCTTCTTACCTTTTCCTTAAACATACAATGAAGGAAACTGAAACGAGATAGGATACGATACAGGACAAGATATAACAACGCAGTCGGATGGACAGGTCTAGTCTGATGATGACGACATGATAGAATGATGTGAAATGTGGATGTGACATGGCCTTTTTGGAGATATATAATAATATAGTGATAGATATAATATCAGATCAGTGTGTATAAAGATGAACGTATATGTTCTCCTTCCTTCCCATGTATAAGTGAGCGGAGAAAACATTAACGAGCTCTTATTGCATTACATCCAACATCCAACCGAGTTTCTTTTCATGGTCTCTCCATTCAGCCTTGCAAATAGGGAACCATTAGGAAAAAGCAGAGGAAAGAGCGAATGAGTTAAAACTGCAACAAACACTGAGGAAAAGAAAAGGACAAAGTATACACACTGCCTTCGTCTTCATCATTATCATATGTGTACAAGATAGTTTTGTATATGCTTATATGTGTGGGTAAGAGAGTGAAGCCAAAAGCTTTCTTTTTCAGAGACACAAAACTTCACTTCCAAAAAGACTAAACGAAAAGTTTAGGATTGGGAGAGTAATACATTAAGAGGTTTTCGTAACATTGTGGACTACATTGTAGTAAAGCCAAAAAAAGATTCGTCTCTATGCTATCCTCTAAAACCGGAGATATGTACAAACTGACTGGCAAAAGCTTGTGGTGTGGATGACTATAAAAATCCATATTCAACTTATCCAACCACCACACACACGGTAACTTGCTCTGACTCTATCCTGCCTTTGTATTTTTTACCACCAAGGAAGAAAGCTTGTTCGATATTATACTTAGCATGAGTAATATGTAGAAAAAGTTTGGTTTCAGAGTGAAGTACACTTCTCAGCGGAACACATCATCCAAATGTAAAAGGAAGAATGCATGGGCTCCTCCATACTACATTCAACATTTCATCCACATCTCTCCAATCTCTAACCAAAATTCTCCTTTAGCCTTTTGCAGAATTTAAGTATGTCTACTATGTAAGGAAATGTATAGAGATACATTTATATATCTACATATTATGTAGTTGGTTGTGCTTATGACTTCTTATGAGATGACTTTTATCACAGACATACATGAGGAGTGATATGCATAATGTATTTCATATATAAAATTCCATGTATGTTCTATTGCCCATGTATACATTCATGTTTGATAGAATGTCCTCACCTAAAAAGAACTACGGCTATGTTCCTAGTTCTCGTACGGATACAGGAGAGGAGTGTGTGTGTGTGAATGTGTAGGTAGCACCACACAAAGATACATTCCGTATACGTCCACAACGATCAACAATATGCATAGAAAATGTTTTATGTAGGTGCATGTAAAGTACATAGTGCAATGTAGATGATCACATCACATCACACATATACCTCTGAAGAAACTAAGATATCCACTATTCTATATTAGCAGAAAAAAATGAAGGAGAAGGTTTTAAGTGTGTCTAATGTAATGTAAGGAGATCCGACTAACAGACAAAAACGAGTAATAATAATAATATCATCATCAACATCATCCATCTACCACCACCATCACTATTAATACAACTATCTTAAAATCTCTCTCTCCTTTTTATCCATCTTCTCCGTATATAAAACAATATATATTTTTGGTGATGTAGAAGTGGTGGTGATATGTGTGTGTGCACTGTGAACTAGTAAAATAATAAAAAGGAGCATATTTTATAAGTACACACATTATATACAAAAACATCATCGTCTTTATTATTGCAAATGCGAACTCCACATAAAAAGAACAAGTTAAAGTGTAAGCAAAAATCAAAACCAAAAAATACCAAACTGAAAGGAGCAAAACTAATAAGTACAATATATACGTACTTACTATACCGTGTACTTAAAGGAAAAAGTAAAAAATATGCCATGCCAAATCATGTATAATTTTATTCATCGCAAGAAGCTCCGTATACTCTCCTTGCTCTGTTAGCATAAAGCCGAAGAAGATCTTGAACTCAAAAAGAGACTCTCTTCTTATATTATTTCCCTTAAAATTCAAATCCAAGTTGAAGAGAAGTTTTATCATCATCAATTTCTTCAAAATGCTATAAATATGAGGAGAAGGTAATAATAAATATTGAGGACCGTTCTCTATCTCTATTTCTCTATATATCTCTCTTACTGTTGTGGATATTCTTACTTCAACTCCTATCTTTTTAAAAAAATGTGTAAATGATATGGTTTCGTACGTATGAAACATTTATACATGTAGACATCACTATCAATTATTACTAAAAAGAAAAGATAGATAAGTTGCAATTTTTCGTGTATATAAGTACATGTGTGAGTGTGTATATGTGTGTGCGAGCGATGCGTTACGTTACATTACATTGAATTACCATTTGTTTTTACATCCATATCGCATCCCATCGGTGTCGGCCAAATATCCTTACATGCAAAAAAAGTAATATAGAAAATATACACAAGGAAAAAAATTTAACTTAACCAAGTGCTCGTGTGTGTTGTAAAAGTAGAGGAGAGAAAAATGTTCAAAAAGTGAGGAGGAGGATATAGGCATAATCATCATCATCATCGACTCATCGAATTGAATTTATGCTGTTTAATGTATGTTAAAAAGAGGTAGCTTTTATTGCAGTATATAGGCTAATGTAATAAACACTAATATATATTTTCATTTGATAAATTTTCGTGTGTACACAGCACACACACATCCATCTACATATGTAAATTCATAGGAACATAAATATACTATACCTTTTAACATCATCAGCATCACACACACATAAGGATCCACGAAAAATTCTTGAGAAGAATGTAAAAATTCCTTGCAAAGCGACTGCTTCCAAATAGAAATATATGGATTAGTTTTGGTGAAAAATTCTATCCAGAGTAATTATTGGATGGAGAAATAATTGTGTGTACGAAATCTAAAAGTGAGTTAGTGATTGAAAATGATGAGGATCTTTAAATTTCTCAAAGGAAATTCTTAAAGGCAAGAAGTGTTTGTGAGTTATCATATCATTTAGATCAAGTGTAACATGTATTTCATTCGATAGATACAAAATCTCAGAAAGCATTGATTATTGTGGTACATAATTGATATAAAATGTGAAAACTGCGAGTGCAAAACTGAGCGTGAGCAGTGTTCATTTTATATACTAAACTGGTGATCCCCATACTGTTCTCACCATGATGCACATCTTCTGATGATATGGTGTCAACTTCATGACGAAGCCCATTAAAGTAGCACTCTAGTTTTTATCAAGCCAAGTATCGGTATTTGTTCACATGTTCTTTAAGACAGTACTGTACTACTAAAGTATACGGTGGTGTATATATAGTTAGCCCATCCGGTAGCTAATTTGGCTCCATAGTTTATCACTGGAAATGTCCTCACGCTTTAATTGAAAGCAGAGTCAGCTAAAGACAAAAATGAAATATAGACTACACTACAACTGAAGGAATTTGAAAATTTGGCTCATATATAG
>JAANSM010002286.1:0-15491 GCA_036850725.1 Orchesella villosa
ACCAACCTAGCCTTTCATTTACGTCTTTACAAATTATTAATTTTGTTAATTGGCCCGTGAAAGTATACTCTATTCCAGAAAAGAGTTAAAGGGAAATTCCTTGAATTCGTTTTTGCTAGACGCTATGTTAAGCAATTAAATGCTTGAGGAATGTAAAAAAATGAAAGAATATCACTTCGTGGAATAAATTATACTTACTATATTTCATAGTAGCGAGCTGGTACTTCACCATCCACCATACACCACCACGTTTCTTTAAGGATTCAAAATAACTACATTTTCTGAGCGTGAGTGCTCGCTTCCACTTTTGAAAGTGTGTATATGATTGACACAGCAAACTGAAAAAAGTCTCTAGACTAGAATACTTGTTTAGTTTTCCGTTAGCCATACAAACCTACGTAAGTAGTGTGTTGCGAAGCCAAGTTTAAGTTTGTGACTGGGTACGTCACTATAAAATGGCTCTCTGTATGCACGAGTGGATTACTTGGAAGCATTTTTATGAGTCATAAAAATATAGCGACCAAGTAAACAACTAATATTAGCGAAAGAAAATTCGTTTGCGAGCTCCAACTACATGCATGCCTGCTGTTACAAATGGGGAAAACGGAGTCCACCACAATTCGCTGGATAGAAAATGGATATTCTATTAAAAAGAAGAAAGAGAGCAAGAGATAGAGAAACCTTGTAAAAACAATCTGCGCTTAATTAGAAAACTGATAAACAGATAAAACTAATGAATCAAATCATCGGAACTGCAAAGAAAAGTACGTACAAACATATGTTTAATTACGAAAACTTTTGTTATTAAGGCGAAGCCACTAAAAAGGAGATTGGTAGACAATGTGAGTGGTGCAAAATAAATTTAAAAACCAATCTAGATTTGTGTAAACTGTAATTAAAATAATGTGCTAGCTATTTCAACTAAAAGAAATTCATGGAGAAGTTGACGCGCGTGTAGAGTAATACAAAAGAGGACGATTAGCAACTCGTCTGTCGTCACTAAACTTGAGATTTTACGTCATAAACTTCACATCTCGTAAATTCCTTTGTCATCCTGAGCATATCACCTTTTTACCGTCGTCGTTGAGTTGAGTCACTCTTTACCGATTCCATCGTTTATGCATGCTTTGTCACGAATGGCAAACATTTGCTCCGCTTTTTTGCAAAAGGGGTTTTCAACGAAAAAATATTGACATACTCGAATCTCAACAACCAACACAACACGATTTATCAATTACATTTCTGTAGTGCCACTTGCACACAGCTTATTTGAGAAGGATTTCAAGGGAAAAGCAGTGAATACTTGAGTTAGCATTTTATTTTATACATGTACCCATCGCGTGCTTTTCTAGAGTCTTTTATTTATTCATATGTTTTACAACTCCTTTCCAATATTCTCAACATACATATGTAACATCTCACCTTCTTATGACTGTCATGCCAAAACATCATAAGAAATTTCAATACATAACATATTCACTTGAAATGTAAGTTGGTTATGACAAGTTATAAATTTTTCACAATTTTATTAAAGATATTTTACCCATTCCCTTGTAAATTACTTCCCCATGTCTCTTGATAATTTAAGTGGAGTATGACCAAACCTTTTCGAATCCCTGTTTTGTGAAAGTGACAAGGAAAGCATGGAAATTTCTTTGTAACTCTTAGGTTGCACACAATGCTACTAATATAAAACGTCACGATGAGCAAACCTTTCATACGCCAAACTCTCTAGAATAGGTAGTAACATGAAGTGTATTCAAGGCCGCAAATGCTGACTCGCGTTGGCCAGTCATATTCCCTACTCGTCCAATTTTCGTTTAATTTCATTACAAACCTGGGATTTTGAAAAGCCTGGGAGGAAAATAGAATAGAATGATGGGAAGCGGACGCGATAAACGCGTGTGGGGAATACTGATGCTGGGAACTGAGGCTAATGGTAAAACAGGGTCCAAAAAGTTGGTGTAAATCTGGCTACTCGCCTTTCCACAACTGATACATGTGGGAGAAGTGGACTAATGGATCACCAAGCACAAGCACAAATTGCAAAATGATGTAGAAGTGTGTGCATCCGTGTAGGTTACTTTAATATTCATAGGTATGTCGATATATATTTAATATATGCATGCATTTCCACTGTTTTCTGCCCTGCTGCTTGGGTTTGAGAGAAAATTAGGGGGTTTTCTCAGGATGCATGCATAAGTAGATGGGACAACGCATTAGTTCAAGTGGCTTTATTATCAAAGTGGTAATACTATGGCGCTGTATAGTTAAGCCCCGTCTTTTTACTCTCTCAACATTTCTCTTGTGCACTTACGCGGAAGAGAGAGAGAGAGAGAGAAAGTGAGTAAGAGAAAGAATGGAGGAAAGTGGTGGGTGGGGAGTAGCAAACTCGGTACATATATGGGAAGGTGTGGATATGGAGTGAAGCGTTTGAAAATACAGATGGTATTTATTTTAACGAACATACACTTATGTACATTATGGAGAAACCGGGATATGATACGGGATACTGGGGGAAAATGCTAAGGAAAAATTCCAATCCAGGCGTGATAGTTCTAAGAAGTAATGGCAATCGACAATGGTGAAGGGATACACGCAAGAAAAAATTCATTGTGTATGTCCGTGAGTACCTCTCCAATGTAATGTAATGTGTTATATAATAATGAATTCTAGAGGCGAAGACTTTAAGCCTTTTTCTACAACATTGCTTTCTCAAACTCTTCTCATTATTAATGCCGTCTAGTTTTTTCTAGTCGGGCTTTAGTCTCCTTCACAACTCAGTTGCTGTAAGCCAGCTCACCGTGTTGTCGAAGAACGAAGAAGGTAGAGAGAGAGAGACGCTCCAGTTTTATTTTATACGAAGCATTCCCGTGAATTGTGACGTAGTCAGTGGAAAGGTCGGCTGGATAAACCTTGCTGTTGATGAAATGAATCAGTCTCTTCACCAAGCCGCTATGATGATCACTAAAAAGTGCTTGAGCAAAGTGTCATTCCACCATGCATTATTTCCTTTATACACTTTGAGAGCTGTAATTACAATCGCTAGTTTACTATTTTAACCATGTTTTCCATCCTTCCTTTCACTCAACCACTTGAACAAAACTATACACACTCCTTTTCTCAAGGCTAATGGTTTTGTGGAGCGGCATCCTTTTGCTCGTGCTGTTAAGCTATAAGAGATAATTACCAAATAGGGAAAAATTCATGTGAATTGTAGAAGAGGAGGAGGACATGATCGTAAATTCAACGAGCGAATAGTACAAAACATGATGATGTCGCAATCGTTGGGGTTTTGTTAGGTAGCACTTGAGGTATATTCTAGAGTCTGTCAAAGGAATATCTGATCAGAACCACGACCGCTATAGAAAGAGTTAATGCCTTGAGATTTGGGAGCCGCGTGCCTTTAATATGAGTATTACTTTACCCCAATCATCCCTTTTATTAGTGAGAAGCTTGCTGATTTTATATGCCATATTGGAGAAAGGTACTACTGGTGAAAGCAGCTTTTCATAAACTCAAAGAATTACCTAATATAAGAAGAGAGTTAGAGATTATTGCTTGATTATAACTTGACTTTTGGAATATCGATTTTGGATGACTTCAATGCTTGCACCTGAATATATACCTTCCTCTCATTTTAGCATTGGTTAATTCTGATGAGTATTTACACAAAAAGTTTCAAACAGGAAAGCTGTCACTAAAGGAAATATCCTGTCACCCACTAATGATCCTGTCACCATTCGTTGCTCAAACTTGAAAACTGTTAAAATATGACAAGACTGAAGTGTATGGATATTTGTATAACTTCATTTTCGTGATTCTATCTTATTTACAGCTGGATGTGTACCTAATCTGATAAATTTTTGAAAGGCTGCTTGATGTGTAGGGATGCGTGTAGTGAAAAAAGTGAATGAAAACACGCGTATGATTCCATTTATTCGGATGGATCACCACAGTAAGAATAAGAACTCTTAAATCTACACTTCCCTTACATTTCCGCTAAACTATATAAGGAGAGACGAGACAAGACTGGTTTCAAGTAGAGATATTGTATTTAAACATATGTCCGTTTGCTCACTCACTTTCTCTCTCTCTCTTACATCCAGTAAATATGCAGAACTTAATATAAGTGAGCGAGAAAAATCCAGCAACCAACAGTTGTTCCCATATGTTCCATTATTATTGTCACAAGATGCTTATTTACTATGCCTTTAGTGATTTTGTTGCCAGCATGCTTCAAAGCATGGAGAGAAAAGCAAAGCATGGGGTATGAAATAAAAAAGGAAGGAAGTGGTGCCTATATATAAAATTGCACCCAGCAGTATGAAAGTGTGCGCGAATTGGAGACAATAGCAAATATGGCGCAAGACGGAATACATGGAATTCCTCAAACGGAGAAGTCAGAATAGAGCTATAGAGAAAGAGAGAGAGAGAGAGTTAGATAGATAGAAGACGAACAAAATGACGCCAAGGACAAAGGCGAAGAATGGGCCTGAATAGGAATTGGAATGGTAATTAGACCAAGAGAATGAGTTGCCTAGAATGCCTGAGTATTCATTGTCGTTGTGCCTACACAGAACAATGGTAGGAGCACATAACGCGCGTAGATTTATTCTTTGTCTTGCTCCATGTTTTGGAGTGAGTTGGTTTGGAGTAAGTTTCTGATGCTGCTGGTTCTCTAGCTACCACAGCTTCTGTTACTGATGGTATTGTTGTTGAAGACTCAATTCAATATTTGAAGTAATGTAATACTATACTCCACCTCCTCTTTCCACTTCTTGCACGTACATGTCCGTTTCCAGCTTTATATCTCGTTTCCATTCTCTTGTACTTTGCTTACATTGCATGTTCTCCACTTGGATTGTACTTAGGATTAAGGGATCTCATAGGGATTTCTTTTTCTTTCATATTTCTATCAGCAACACAAGTTAAAATGTGTAGGACGAAGATGAAAGAAGACGATGGGATTGGTATTACTCTGCGCTCTCTTTCACTCTCTTCTCTTTTCCTACTCATACTTATTTAAGTTCCCCAAAGAATGACCGAAATGCCCATAGATTGACACATCGAGACAAAAATATTTTATCAGGAAGAATTATTGTGTTCTCGAAACCAAATGGAAATTATGTACATATTATGTATGTGTCTTCAAAATGTCATTTCCTTTCCCATTGACCGAGTCTCAGGAAGTATGGTCTTGTCACGTCGTTTTCACTTGGAGCTACCAACCTAAATAACACTGTTTACTGACGCACTAGTCTTTCTCCGCATATACTTATGCCCATGTACCGAATTGTTATTTATTTTGTGAAATGTCAAAGCATGAGGTTAGGAAGGACAATTCGTAGATCTATATGTACATATATGTATGAGTCTTTTATTCGTGCTCGGCTAGAATGTTGGTTTCATCGGATTACTCGTACCGCATGCCTCACATTCAAAAACGCAAACCACTTTCCTTTTTACAACTCTCATCTTGCCAGGGGCTCTTCTTCAAGAAGTTGCTCCCACACCACACACACACTGGAGAAGACTTGGTTCAACTTCTTTATCGTCTTTCATTCTCTTTCCAACTATGCATCGCGTGTGTGATATTATTTAAGTCATTTCAAAAGATCTACAAATGATTTTATTTTCCCCGTCTCTTGGACCCCTCTTCATTGTAGTTGACACTGTGGTGATGGTACTCCATACAGCTTCACTATTATACACCCTCTCACACTTTGTGTGATGAAGACTTGTAGTGGTGCTACTGCTGTTGCTAGTGTTATCCTCAGGCTTTACTTGATTCTCTCCAAGGAATTGTGAATCTGAAGATATTGTGAAATGTGGACATAACTTCGTCTTCATCATCATGCTAGAGCATAAAGTACCAGAGAGACCAAGCGAGCACGGGAAATATCAACAAACGACACACTTCGTCGGCCTATGGTCGTCGCTCTCATATAACACCTTCTTTTTGTTCCATTCTTTTCAAATGTCTCTCTCCCTGTCTACTTATGCAGAGCATGTGACATGTTTTGCTTTGCTTTTGACTACTCGTACTTCTTAGAACTAGGACTATAGGTACATGGTATGACACTCCACCACTATTTTCATCAATAGGCTTCTCCATTCTTCCATCTTATTTGATCATCATGGCTATCATCATCATCATCATCATGATAATGAATGAAAAAGAAAATAGAAAATTGAAGCTGAGTTGAATTTTGTCATGTAAGGTACAGAGCTAAGTTCAAGACATGATTTGTCTATTTCTTTCGGAAGAGTCAAATGTGTTGCATCCAGATGAGCAGAGAAATAAAGCCTTTTCCATGTTTGCTAAATTTCACATCCTCCTGCCAATTCCAGACTAATGCAGTGTTACTGTTTGAAGGGAATAAGTCAAATGTGTTGCATCCAGATGAGCAGAGAAATAAAGCCTTTTCCATGTTTGCTAAATTTCACATCCTCCTGCCAATTCCAGACTAATGCAGTGTTACTGTTTGAAGGGGATCCTCTGCTTCGTCTGACATTCCTTAAATCTGAACCTGGTCTCATGGTCGACTAACTTTGAAGATATATTCGAAAATCGGATTGCTCTAATGCAATGCATGAAAACGACTTAAAACTTTCTATAGCTTGGGAGGGCTTAAATGAACCAACTTTATTATTCACACTTTATTCTAAAGAGTCGGCCACACAACGATTCTCGTCTAGCCGAGTAGGAAGCTTCTTAAAAATGAGAACACCTTGAACACTTCGTACAAAGGTAGATAGTGATACGTACGGGAAAAAAAGTTGCAATTTGCTAATTGCAAACACGCTAATGAAAAGTTCATTACTATAAGTTTCAAATGATCTAAAGTGGTTCTCTAAACATTTATACATTTTCAGAGAAAATAATTTTCATTCTAGAATGGAACATGCTTACAAAATAACATGTATTTTCGAGATTGTACAGCACACTGTCGGGGGAAAATGTTATATTTTTAGGAGACCTTTGAAAGATATGTTGGAAGGGTCTTACGAAGAGCTGAGCTAAAGCAGTCTCCGTCATCCGCCCTTGGTAAAGTTTGGATAGGAATGAGAATAGTGCATCCATGTCTCATTCTCGGTAACCGACATGGTACTATGCTATGTACTTATCCAAACACCGTGTTCCAAAAGTTCAATTCTTGCCCCGCATGTAAGACTCCTATTGCTGTTGTTATTGCTCTTTTCCTTTTTAAATAAGTATCCTGCTGATCCCCATCTTAAATTGGTGATATAGACGAGGAGATAGGAGAGCGGCACAAGGCGGGGAATCAGAAAAAAGGGATCTTTGTGACGGCAGTACTGCTTAGCTTCAACTGTGGCATATAGAGTCACAGGGCTCAGAAAGGATGTAGTGTTGTTGCTCCTTTTTTCCCGAGAAGAATGAATGAATGGCAGCAAGTAATTTCTCGTGCGTGACACTCCCAAACACAAAGGCTCATCTTGTACAACCCTATTTTTCTACTAAGTCCATCCATCCTTCCATTTCAGTCTTTTTCTCTGACCATTCCCTAGGATTTGCTCAGTTTTTATATGATGAAAATAGAAATTTCGCATTTTTCCCGAACAGTATAAATGTAGAGGATAAAGTGAAAAGAAGTAGAAACAAGAATGAGATGAGATGAGCTTGGACTTTGATGAGTCTGTTGTACTTTTCCCTTTCTCTGCTCTGTAATTTTTTATTTGCCACATTTCTTCTCCTTCCAGCTCATCTATTTTCCCTATTTTCATTATTTTTTGAACAACTTGTGGCGCACTAGTACACTACTACTGACGTAATTGATACTGAATGTAGAGTGTGCCCTGTACGCCCACGCCTATTATCACTGCCCCACACGGTTCCCAACTATTTCGAGCACAGCAGAGCAACTTGTCTCTGCTTGTGGTCATAAGCATCCTTGGCTAACAAGTTTTATATGTGGACCGCAGACGGCTCTTTTCAAACTTGTAATTGTGCTCAGACTATTTTTACTTTTAATCTTTAAAGCATGCGATGTAGTGTGGTTCATAGGTCTCATTCCAACTCCTACTTAAAAATGGAACAAGGTTGCTCTTGGTTGCATCTGTCAAGTAGACTGAAATGACAAAACTTCAATGAATATAATAACATAATTTACATGATCATCTCACAAAGTAAACTATGCATGGGACGACAAGCTTGAGAGGTTTATCTAAGCGATGAAAATAAGTTATTCCTAATTTCTTCATAGACGTATGTTATATGTATTCATACATTCATGTAGCGTAGCTACTCATGAATGCATTTTTATCATCCTATAACCATCATGATACTGTCTCCGAGTTGATTAGTGATTCAAAGAATAAAAATTCAAAAGCTGTTGCTGGATGACTGACTCCTATTTGGCCCTGCATGACTCTGACTGAATTAATAAGTGAATGAAAGACGAAATTGAGTAACGGAGGAAGCAACAGCTCGAGGTTTTGAGAGAAGTGATGGTGATGGTGGTGGCACTCTGGAAGGAGTGAAGGCACAAAGAACTTTGAGGGAGACTCTTTCTCTTTCCCTTTTTCCTGTATATCCTGTAGCTGTCTGCCTTTTCTTCCGCCAAAGCATCCATAGGGAAATTAGAAGCAGAGCTAAAACAGTGAAAAAGTATACTGTCTTTAGGTTCCATATAAAGCGAGCACATTGCCCGTTTTGAGACACTCATGTACCTACGTTTCTATATGAGTAGTCAAGTTTTAAAAAAATAAGCAAAGCTTCTCCAGCGTAAAAAAACAAGTACCTAAAGCGAGTAAGTATCGTGAGTCAGTTCAGACCTTTGTTGGTGAGCTCTTTTCCCCAAGGCATATCTCAGTAGCTGAAGTAGAATGAAGGGAAAGGCCATCTTCATTCCGTTTCTTTTCTTCCGTTCTTAGAGGAAAAATGAGAAGACATTAGATTTAATCTCTTTACCCTACACTCCATCAGCTCATTTTGTGTAGAAAGGGAAGCAGACACCTAACCCAGTACACTTTGTTTTACTAATATGCAAGTGTGTATATATATGTGTGCGTAAAGCAATGCAGAAACAACACAAAGCAAAGGCTTTGTCGGGGAGATGTCTATTTAGGATAAGGAGAAAATAAGGGAAAAAATGTTGGAGCTACTTACTTATGCTCACTATTTTGATTTGGGAAAGAAAGACTGGCAGTAATGAAAGGAGGCAAGAAAGGGAAGGGGTGAAAAGATCAAACGCTGGTGAGATGTCGGGGTTTAGAAATCTTGAAAGATGCACACTTGTTCAAATACGTTTATTAGAAACGAATATTGCTTGTGCTCCCGCGGTTCAAACTCAGCATTATTTAACTAAACGTAGGTACCTTTGCATGCACAAAAGCCGATGGCAAAGAAGCATTCTTCCTTCAATATTCAAAAGGTGTCAGTCAGCCAACGCATTACAGAGTAGTGACGGAGAAAATGGAAGGAAACGGCCACATTTTTAAACAAGTATTGTAGTATATATCAAGTAGTCACGTAGAAAGTGTGTGGGTTGGTTTGGTTGAAATAAGCAACTCACGCTTCGATACTTTTATACCCGTCACATATACCAGGATCAAATAGCATACAAAAAATTATGTTTTGTGTGATGATGATGATGATGATGCTACATGGCAAAAAAATTTATTTCGTACATGCCAACCAGCTATTTTTACAATAGCAGAGTTAGTTGGGGTGCACTTAAAAACTTGTACAGTTGGAGTCTTTGCTAGCTTAAGTGTAGAAATAATGAATTTATGACACGAGCAAGCACTAAGTTCTATATATATGAACACAAAACATGAAGCTTGTTCTACATGCAACTACTATGCATTATTGTCTTCTTTTACTTAAGCAACAGAAAGGATGAAACAAAGCTGAAATGACGAAATTTTATGTAGCGTATCACACATAAAAATAATCTGAACCGCATTCATTCTCCATCCTTTTCCAGCACAAAAAAAGAGTGGAGTCACTTACATATTAAGTTTGAACTGAGCGAACTCCCAGCTTCATACGCAACAGAGGAAATGTAGGACGTAGTGAAAATACATTTTTCTTAATATTACACCAGCAAATAAGAATACAGAAAGACCATGTCACATGTTTCCTCACATAAAACGTATCTGGCTGTTAAAAGTTGGAAGATAAATTGCTTCATACTTTTCTTTCACTAGGAACAATCTAGTAGTTACTCCAGTGTCTTATTTCTACCAGCTCGTGCTTTTACCCTGATAAAAAAAGGGGAAAAGCATGAGATGGCCAGAGGGGGACAATTGAACTTTGGCCAATTCTAATTTTCTGTTTAGACGCTCTTCTGTGATTTATCTTTACAGGCGGTCGTGCATCCGACGAGGAGGACGATGCGATCACCGGCCCGATGACTGTTGCTCTGGTGGGGCTTGTCGTTGCAACCTTTGGGGTACCAATTGTCAGTGTCAGCGAATGGGCATCTTCCAAAAATGGGGGTAAACATCGAACCAAGGATCCCATTAACAAATCCACGCTCCTTCAGCTCACACAAGAACAACTGACCCAAACAAAAAAGGACACCACCAAATTATCCAACCAAACCAAGAACAATTCGTAAATCATCATTATCCAAAGTTTTTTTAGTCAACCAAAACCCAGTATATATCCATACTATAAAATCGAGAAATTTCTAAACGAGCCAAGGAATATTTTTTATTGTCCCACAAAATTTTATCGAAGAGTCAAAAGTCCGCACTTATTTTCCAAGTATTTTTTGTGACCTTCCTTTTTTCAATATATCAATACTTAAGCTCCACTTACCCTACAAGAACAATAAGGAGTCAGCCATCACAGTAAAACCAGAGAAATCCAATCTTCTTTCCACCATATGAGCCAGCAGCATTGTGTTAAACGGTAAGAAAAACCAACAACATTCCAGTGAACAACAGACCTAAACAACATACGCTACGTACGTATTTACTTATAAACCAATAAAAAACCATTTTTTATTTGTCACGCTGATACAA
Organism: Orchesella villosa; assembly: GCA_036850725.1. NCBI lineage: Eukaryota > Metazoa > Arthropoda > Collembola > Entomobryomorpha > Orchesellidae > Orchesella > Orchesella villosa. The sequence continues at coordinate 10,999 of JAANSM010002286.1, forward strand.
AGGCGATCACCCGCACCCATCAAATCCATTATTATCACATATGCCGACACCACCAACACTATTTTACGATTTGAGTAGTCCCATTTCAATCCTCCCATAACATAACATATAAAATAACTTGATATAAAACCAAAAGCGGAAGATGAAATGTGTTGTCATGTACTGTAATGTCATCATCAAGTGAAATGGATCCTCCGCAAAACATTATTTCATCTCCCAAAGAAATCGTAACAAAGATAGTTTATCAGTTTAATTGTGTATGTTTAGGTTATTATTAGTTAGCAACTAGTGGCTTTGTGTGTCATTTGAAATAATACATAACAACAAACAAGATATAAATGAAAATTTGTATGCTTCATTCAATATTGTGTGGTATCGTAGTACGTGTATCTATGCTTAGCTCTATATAACTAATATGAATGTTATTAAATGATTAGCCTAAATCGATGTCAGTTTCATGAAGGCCGTGTTAAAATCTCAAGACGAGGAAAGCTGAACATAATGGGTTGATAGAGAAAAGTGTCAGGGTTTTTGCAATTTCGAAAGAGGCAAACATTGTATATGTTTTGCAATTTTTGTATGAAATCTCTACACACACATACATTGTATACATTTATTGTATTAATACTAACAATTGTTGATTAGGACTCATTGAATTCCTCAAACTCCAATCCAGCGAATTATTATTAACTTTCTGGAAATATGTATGTGTCCGTTAGTGTTGATTTTACATAGAAACATTTTTATTATTATTGTTATGATTGTTATTGTTTCTGATTTGTGAATGTCATGCACCATTAAGCACTATATATAAAAATGCTACTTCTGAAGTACAGCTAAATACATGCTTGAATTAAATCTATTTGTATTGCAATCATTATACTCTGCTTGTTTTTCAAACATGGGCAGTTGTCATTTTAATATCACAAGACGAGCATAAAAGTAGGGGGAAATGATTTTCATGCATGCTACCACAACTAAGCTAATGTTAACCTAAAGAAAAGGCTGGAGTAAATGTCCAAGGACAAGTTTGCTTCTGCTTCACCAAGGCTAACAACCATTCCAACTATGATCTGCATGACTATATCATTTCATCCACATATTGTTGATCTGTGTAACAAACCAGAAAAAGAAATTGTTGACCGCTCGCTGCTACCAACCAAAACACGTCAGAATGAAAGTAATCGATGTCTTGTTAAAGAATCCAATCACATCTAACTTGAACCAACATGATATTTTATCAAGACCAGGAATGCAGTGGAGAGGAAAAAGAGATGATTATGAGAAGGATATATATCCATTTGTTTATTTGTAGAACAACCAAAGACTTTTTCCCATGTCACTTGTTTTCGCTAAGGTTGGAGTTAAATTGGATGAAGTTTTTGCACCGGCATTAAACGCCATTCATTCCTGTTAGTGCTACACTCTCTCATCCAAGTGACACTGTGACATGGAACACTCATTCCTTCTGACGTTTATCCTCCATTTCTTTCCTTTACTTTAATCCGGAAAGAAACATGCATGCAGATACACTTACAAAACAACACACAAAAAACATTGCGATCTAGAAAAACAATATATACATAATAGCTGAGAATGTGTGCATATGGAGTTGTTTTTTACACTTCAAGTATAATTTCCTTCCCTTCACTTTATTAGAGCCAGGTATAAGTCCTGACTTTATTTGATTTTTAGTTCAGGGGTTACTTCTCCATGGGTGTGCATGATTTAGTTTTCAACCCCTAAAGACATCTGGTCGACCCTTACGTTTTACTATTAACATACATATCTAATCTAACATCATGCATGCATGTTATTCAAACTCTAAGCCTGGTATCAACGAAAACTCTCTTGGTGCTTATCCAACATGCTAGAAATCTAGTACGTAGTATGTTTGAGTAAAGCATAAGACTAACATTTCCTTAAGATTCTTTATTATACCGTTGTAATCAAAGTATACAAAGGTATATTGAGAGCTAGAAGAAACAGATGTGGCACATTGGCAGTCACCCTAATGTCAATTAAAGTACCGTGAAGAAAATCCATGTTAAGCATTTAATTCCAAACTGTCATTTCCCTCTCTCACTTATTCAGTTCTTCTGACTTGGTTCTTAGCTCAGTTTGTTTCAATCTGGTAGTCTACTTGATGATAATATGCGCATTGGTTGTTTGTAATCAAACATGAGAATGTTGTTTCAGTTTTAGCAAGTCTAAAAGAACCCTTCAACTTTTCAAGTACTTTAGTCTCCCTTTCGTGCAAACGCAAACATATTTCATTTTACCAGGATTTTTAGTTAGCCATGAAATTGTATCACTATACATATACAGCCATTTTACAGTTGTTGATGGACAAGTCTCCATCTCATAATACCCCGCATAGCATGAAAAGGTGTGCAGAGTTAGACACCCAGAACAGGCATAGCATGTTACAGTGACAGGAGAGAAAAAAATGTAGAAATAGCGACACATAAAAATGATAAATGCTAACAATTTAACGAGCGTGTACCCCATAAAAGATTAGGCCAAATGGGGTACTTCCCTTCATGCATTGTAAATAATAATAACAATAATTTTCACCCTTTTCCGGTGTTGATGGTCTTAAGGGAATATTATTGGCATTAGCGTCATGTGGTTTTGCTAACACGTACATGTTTATCACACACATAAACAGTTCATTAGTTATTTGTTGGGTTGGGTAATCATGGTCGTGGTATAATGGTGATGGTAACGCGATGTGGTTGGTAGCAGTTTACACACAACAATAAAATAGCATATATACTTCGTTAGAGAGTTGTGCAACATGCAAGAAAACCAAAAAAAGGATTGCTTACAAAAAAAATACAAAGAAAGCATTTTCTATACACAACAAGGTACTAATTTGGCTAGAATTAAATTATGATTGAATGTAGGGGACTTGTCAGGGGCTCGGGAGGACGCCAGCCAGCCATGTCCTGTCCCTCCGACTGTCCCCTTCAAACTGGACAATATGTGTATTCTCTCCAGTCAGTTATTTTGAAAAGAAAAAATAGGATCGAAACGATTTTTTAAAAACTCCACACTAACTACTTATTAATTGTGTATTCATATACTGCTAAGCAAGTAAAAGTGGTAATGCAAAACAGTTTTTTAGTTGAGAGAGGAAAAATGTAGTTTACATTTAAAAAATATAATTAGAAACGTAATTTCATTCAAAACACGATTACAAACATGCGAACAAATTATTCATTCTCGTCAATTATAACTCAACTCACATACACATAACAAAATGATATAAAACATTATATTATGCAACAACTATAAATCATAACTCTTTATTTTGTGAGTTGAAGCATAAATAATTTCACCTTTTACAGTTTCTGTTTGACTGCATGAGTACTTTTTTTTATAAATTAGGGTGCAGTGCAATCTAAATGTGTTTAGCTGTCTGTAAATTCTGCATGCATATTTCCAAAAGTTGGGTTTGAAGACAGGAAAAGCACGCAATAACAACTGGGAGTAAGCATTACTTACTCGTTGTTGTTTCACATTATGAACCACGTATTCCATACAACAGACGTACACACCATTTATTATACGCCAAAACAACGTGAACCCCAGCAAGATTTTCAGTTAGCTACCATAAGAGAAAAAATGTAGCCTAGTCTAACCTACCATTCCAAAAGCATTAGTACTCACATTTCTTTGGGTTTGATTCCACGGGGAAAGCCTATGGGAGAGGGAAACTATATTAATTGCAAATTTTCCATACGTTTATTTTCCCTTACTTTTCTCCACATTTTTTTCCTCATTAAAATTGATGATGATGTTGAAGCCGAAAGTGTGACATGGACATGAGTGAGAGTCCAAGAAAAGTAGTGGATCCTGGCACAAACATTAGGATTGATTTAAAGGAGAAGGGGAGTAGAGCTACCTTTCTACTTGCCTGTCTCTTCTATAATATTTAATGGGCAGGATGATTGGGTTGGAAATAAGTGTGCATTATTCTACAATTGACAATAGAAAGCAACGGACTAATATCCCGATGTATGTGTATGAACATTCCATATTTTTACTTATTATGGAATATCAAATGCTATGCTATTACGCAATCAAGTGGGAAAAAATTCTTGGGATTGGACTTGCTGACACGAAAGGAAACGAATAGAAAATGAGCAAGAGTTATGAGAGGCAAGAACTGGAAGAGCTCATTTTTACTAATTAAGGCAGAAGGAGATGCGATTTCTTAGACTTTTCTTTATACACATTAGATGCAATTACGTCACTACAATTTTACTTTTACGACTAAACTCCTACATGCCATATGTGTGACTGGGTTCCCTTTGATATTTATATGATGGTAATCAAAAGCGTTTAAAAACAGAGAGGTAAAAATCGAAATGAAGTGCTCATGAGTTGGAATGACGTGAAGGAGGGAACAGTACTCACCAAATTTAATGGTAGTCAAAGGGGATTTTGTTACAAAAGTTAATTACTCATTAGTATTATTACTCTTC
>JAANSM010002287.1:0-15489 GCA_036850725.1 Orchesella villosa
AGATGTGATGCTTTTTTTCTTTGAGTTTTGATGTAAAACGTGAACATCAGATTTGACATTGCAAAAGCCATAAAATTCTCAAAACAAAAAAAAAACTACAGTTCTGCTTATAAAATTTCTGATATGACATGCATCGTAGACATGAGTCTGCGGAGTGCACTGGAACTATTTTATTTATGTACAAAGGTTTGGTCGGAGTTCCCTTTTTAAAATATCTGACGAAAGTTTACCCTGTCATCATGTCATATTGCATTTAATGCAGATTCATATGAGATGAGAAAGATCTTGAGTGAACGATTTGACAACTTTGAACTTTGAAATCTTCTTTACAGGGCTGACTGGCGCTTGATGTTATCCAGAGTGACGGATTCTAGGAAGCTCGCGATGTGATACGTGGATTGTGGATAGGAATTCGTTTCCAAAAACGGCATACGACAAACAACGCGCTTCAATTTTTTGCCTTTCGTCACCATCTACCAAAGTGAATCTGACTACCTCCATTCCTCTCGTATACATTACTTTACTTCCTTGGATTTTAGTATAGAAAATCGTATACAACATAACACTTTGTGAGGATAATGACAAAGGAAAACAGTAAATTAGTCTAGTGTAATGTAATCAACTCCAATTGCGCATTTGCTTTTTTGTTTTACTGATTCAATTTCCCCCCAACAACTGGAACCGTCCAGAAGTGCCTTCCATAAAAATACCAAGTTTGTAATACAGTTCCAAGATCATTCTTTTTTGTGCTGCCTTCAATTCAATATAGAAGGGAAGACTTCTATAGTGCTCATATACGATGAAACGAAATGCGTTGTAAATGAGATGAGACGTGAAATGAACTCGAAGTAAATCAATCTGCCAGTTTATATTACCGAGGAAAACGAAGTAAAACTAAGTAAAAATAGCTCAAAAATACTTGTTCCCACACTTTCCATTCGTTTGGTGTGTAATGTTTTTAAGAAAATGGAGAGATCGAGTTTAGTAAACGAAGAGAGGAGAAGAAACAGTCCAGAATATGTTAAGGAAAAGTCACTGAGCGACTGTGATGAAATAGTGATTGTGAGTGAGGACGATTGTCAAAATACTGAAATATCAAAAGACTCAAGCAGTGCCAGAATGACCAACAGTGAAAGTAGCAATCTCAACAGGCACTCTCTTCATTCCCCATCATCCCAAGAAATGCACTCTCAAGACACTTTTGCAGAGGAGCGTGGTCCACGGCGATCCTCTTTCAGATCGTCATCATCCGCATCCGTAGAACCTTCCATTGGTCATAATGGAAACAACAACAGACGCAACTCTGTTGGACCAACAGACCATTCCTTTCTAACGAGCAGTAATCGCAATAATAATGGGAATTCTTCATCATCATCAGGATCAGCTGGTGCAGCCATCCCACTGACAAAAAATGTTGGGGTCAGTGTCAACTTGGGGAAGTCGAATGTGAAATCAAATTCTTCATCCTCAGCTGGAGCCCAACACATCATTCCCAATGGTCACCAACGCACGCCAACAACGGGTGGACTAACAACGTCCAGCAACACCAACAGCTATAATGGCAGCAATAGTGCTGCTATAAATCTTGGACATGGGCACATTGGGACAATTGCGGGTCCTCCATCTGTCTCAATATCTTGTGGAGGAGGCCCCTCTTCATCCTCTATTGGTGTCAACCACAACTCTTCATTGTCTACATCACCCGCTGTGAATGCTCCCACGACCTGTACTAATAAGGGTGTGCCTTCTTCACATAATCAGCAGCAGCACCTTTCCATTCCGAGTCCACAACCAAGTCACCTTCAGAGGTTGTCCCCACATTCCCCAAATCTTCCCATGAATCGTAAGCTCTTTTTCTATACTTTTTTTTCTTAATGATGTTCTATCACCTTCATAAAAAATCCTATTCACAAATTCCTCAATTTATCTTCAACAAAAAATGTCCTTTACTTTTTTACCTTTCTTCAGTATACCCAAACTCTTTTTTTCCCTTTTGTCACATTGCTCACTGTCTACTGTGCTAATGAAAACTCATTTTTTATTTTGAATCTCTAAAATACATTCTCACAACCTTCATGAAAATGTTATTGCCTTAAAGCAATGGGATAAAGTTGAGGCTGATATGCCAAGAATTTTTGTTGGTTTTTATTATTAAAAAGTGGACCAGAAGCAATGGAGAAAATTTCAGATCTGTTTTCACGTTGTTTCAAGATAGTAAAAGATAAGAAGCCTGACTCAAACTTTTTATGTGGTAGACTGATGCGGCTCATCACGTCACGTTCATAAAGTGGAGTTTCTCATTGAATTATCACGGCAAGGAGCATCACCTAAAATTAAAACCCTCGACGAAATGAGTGCAGTCGGAGTATACTTATATAATACTTCATATAGTTAGAAATAAGGGCAAAAACATATGATACTTGAAACGATGTATGGAATGAGCTGTAAAATGCAGTGGAATGGATGGCATAATGGAATTTTATTATTTTTATTGCCTCCTCGTTTTTCCTCCGCATCTAACATGAGGATGTGATGAGTAGCCAAGTGGAATGATATTTTATATTGAGGAAGGTGCAGCAGCAGAAGCTCATTTCATTAGAAGAAGAGGAAGGGCGGCTTGTTTTCCTTCTTTGACTTCTACATGTACTTTGGCTGGTGATACATTAGACTCATATCCAGATCTTTTTATGAGATGAGCTGATGATGAGTTTTTTTTGGACAAACTATAAGAGCGTCCTTTCTGTATAAAAGGGTGTAATATGTATATATGTAGAAGTGCATAAATGTATTTCATAGGATATACACGTACGTTTTTTACCCGCATTGTTTTGCCCTTTTATGGTACACTCTGGTGATAAATTACTGCTCCTTTATTAAGATCCTCCAAAAAAAAACTTTGGTTCTGTACTAAGAAACTTTTGTACGAGGCTAGAAAAGTGTATATTGTCTTTTACATAAGCTCTTCTTTCAACTAGAACCGGCAACACCATGTTCCATTATTATTACAACATACCGACGACATACAAGGCAGTATTTAATGCTGTGAATAGTTAACCCTAAGATATGAGAAGTCAACAGCTACCCATAATCATCATTAGCTTCATACACTGCCATATCAGCCTGAAACACACACGTTCCATAAAACAAAAAAAGTATAATGATCCTAACCTCTTGCTTCATCAGCTGGAAAAGTAATATTGGAGTCGTACCATATCTATTATACTTATTTATGCGTTGTAATAATTTGCACTCAGGCAGACAAGGAGCATCCCTGAGGTACAACTTAAGCTGCAGAGGTCAATTAACGTAGTATCAGTAATAAGTACAGCAATATGAACTTTAGGAAAACAAGTCAATGTTTCGGATTTATTATTATTATGGTGCTCTAATGAAATTGTAGGTGGGTCATACTTCATACTAAAGGAGAAGCTATGAATTTTTAATCTTAAAACTGGATATTATGCAATAACTCATTGAAGTTACGAATCATTAGATAAAGGCTACCCCGTCATCATGTTTGACGTAATAACTATCAACATGTAAAAGTGTCAGTGCAGTGTAGTCAAATTCCAATCTTGATGAAAATGAATGGTTTACATATATCATATAGCAGAGTAAAGGGTGGGCTTAATTATTAGTAATTAATAAAGGAATGTGTGATTCAAAGCATTTTTTCGCTATCTTACTTCTTCTTCACGAGTGTTAGCATATTTGCCTACGTTTTCAGCTTAGCTTCTATACCGAGTTATATTTTCTTTTTTCGATTTGAAATATTTCCTGTGCATAGGTACTTAATTGATGTTACAACAATTGAAGTTGAATGCTGGACAAATTATGCGTTTTCGAAGCGAGAATAATCGATTCACATATATATGAATATGTGTATAATATATTATACATGGATAAGTGAGGTTCGTCCCTCCTGCCAAGCCAGACCTCTGTAATTGATTGAGCGACAACTGTCAAGGGTGTCAAAAATGGAAGCATGCACACCAACAGGAGCTACTAAGGAAATGTATAGTTAAGTCTTTGTCCTCATTGTCATTTCAGGGATAGGAATTGACGATATGGGGTATAAAACAAGTCATTCGTTGTAATTTGTCCATGTGTAACTTAGCCATAAGTCAAAGTATAAGTTTATAAGATGATATATTTATTTTGGTTAGGGTTTGGTGTAGATCCATAATCCAGTAACCAGATAAATAACGTTGAATAATATGCTGTACATTTGTGCACTTTGACTTATAATGTACACGCTTGTATAAGCTGATAATCTTCTTAATACCAGAAGATGACATGAGACATGCAAGAGAGCAGAACCAAATTGATCAGATCAAAAAGGATTGTCAAAGTATGGGTTTCATATTTTGTTTAGTCATCCTATTATATCATTCACATGTCATGTGTCATCTTCTTTGAATTGTTGTGTACTGCGTTGCGTACATAGTACATCTTGATCTTCCCTTCGTTAAATTATGTAGAGGACGACAAGTTTAAGGCTATAAACATGATTACCCAACTTTTTACTACACACACATTGCAATGTAAACACAAAAATTGTTCTGCTTTTTAAGCTTAAGTAAAAAAATGAATGAGAATTTATATTTACTGCATGCAACGACCTGGCCTTTGCCATCTTCACTTTTGAAATTGATCAGATCAAAAAGGATTGTCAAAGTATGGGTTTCATATTTTGTTTAGTCATCCTATTATATCATTCACATGTCATGTGTCATCTTCTTTGAATTGTTGTGTACTGCGTTGCGCACATCTTGATCTTCCCTTCGTTAAATTATGTAGAGGACGACAAGTTTAAAGCTATAAACATGATTACCCAACTTTTTACTACACACACATTCAACATATTGCAATGTAAACACAAAAATTGTTCTGCTTTTTAAGCTTAAGTAAAAAAATGAATGAGAATTTATATTTACTGCATGCAACGACCTGGCCTTTGCCATCTTCACTTTTGAACTTGAAAAATTATGTACAAAACAGTCGGTTTATCCTTTTCTATTTAAACCTTTTTCTGTTTTTGTTGATAAAAATGTACTTGAGAAGGATTAAAGTTAAAAAAAAGTATACGCACACAAACAGAGAAATTTACTGACGTAATTGGATCTTGTTTTGCTGCTTCTCTTTCCTCCTCTTGTAATAAACAATGAATAAAAAATACTACATGTTCATGTAATACACCACACTAAAACCAAAATATTCTCAACCAAAAGCTAAAATTGTATCATGCAATGTTTTTATTCTCATGGATGGAGCAGATGGGTTAGCAGAATTATTCCAACAAGGAGCAACAGCAACAACTGGAAGTTGCACGAACAATAATTCATCATCATCCTCTTCATCGTCGTCTTCTTCCTCCTCGTCACGGAATGATGGAAATAATAATGGGAACGGTAATGCTGCTGCTGTCAGTGGAGTCCGAACAGGGCCTATCTCACCTTCTTCAACAACTTCCTCTGGTGGCGTTGGTGGAAAAAGAGGGATCCAAACTTCATCTGGTGGTGGTCCCATGACCCCAGGGTCAAGCAGTACTAATGCCGCTACAGCTCCTTCAGCTTCAGCTGGATCCAAGGGTGAAACAAAATCCAATGTACCCAAAACGAATTCTGGCTCAACTGAGAGCAGTAGTAGTAATAGCAATGGGAGTAATAACAACAACAGCAGCAGCACAAACAGGATTGTCAGCCAAAATGTGAATGGAACATGTAAGCGAGATATATGGTTTTTTATTTCTTCTTCTTCTTCTCTTGTTTATCATTCATGTTTTTATTTATATGCTTTGCTTTTTTAACGTTGAAACTCACATCATCATCTTCACCATCACAAGAGAGTAGTGTACAGGAAATTCCACTTTTTTGTATGGAGTCTTATTTTGAACAGGGAAAAAATAAATGCAACCTGTCAACTTGTATTTTTCACGGAATATGTTATAATGTGAAACAGGGTGTGGGATGGATGCTAGGTCGTGGTTTGGTAAGGTATAAACTAAACAAAACTTTTTTCGTAGACAGCGTGGAAAGTCTTATTTAATAGATAAAAAAGTACACATATTATGTAATATTTTGTTTGGAGTGCATCCTCTCGTCGTCCTATGTAGTTATTTCATTTCTCAGGAGGAGATTCCCAACGAGATGAAAGATGCATTTTCCTATGAAATATTTTGTATGAAAGTGAATTTGAAAATGTATGGGATTTCCTTATTTCTTTTGCTCTCACTGTGACTAGCTTACCATTTGTTTGAGTCTTTTTGAGTGTGCCCCTCCTGTTGTGGAGAAATCATGAGAAAAAATAGAAAATGCTGACTTTCATAGAAAATTCAATCATTTTTTGAGAAAGTGCACAATGCACAAGACAGGTTATGATGTAAAGTTTCAGAGGCAAACCTTGTAGTAATCATTCCATGTGTGGGGTAAAAGTGGAGCTTAAAAGCGGACGTTTACATTTCTCTTGGTAGTTTGTTTTGGGGTGATGTTTTTTCCTGAATTTTCTTGGAGTGGACAGGTTCATTTTCTGGAGACCTTTCCCCCTATTCAACAGCAATTGAAGGAAAAGATTGAAAAATGATTCTCATGAAAATTTCACGCAGTTTGCTTAACCAGCACAGCCAGCAAACAGATATAGAAAAAGTGAGTTGATGTTGATATAAAGTAAGAAGGGGTGAAAGGAGCGTTAGCATCATACATTATGCATGTAATGCCATAAAATTTCTGTAGAAAAATAAAACTATTATATTGTTGTTCATTCAGGTAGAATTGAAATAGGTGCCTACATTTTAGCATTTGAAACGAAAAATACAATTAAGGAAAGTTATGCAAGTATACATGTTCGCAGTTAGGATATTTACGACTGCTGTTGGATTGGAATATACTTTTTCGCAAACTAAATATATTAAAAACTCAACACCACACAAGCAATTTTTTGCCACAGTAGGGTGCAAAAAGCAAACGACTAAAATTTTAAAGACAAAGTAAATTGGTCACCTTATTGCGCAATGAAATTTGGCAATTGTTTTTATTTTGCATCGAGTTCTTTGTTATATTTATATAGTTTTTGGTCAACTCAGCAATCCTGTTATCAACGCTGTATTTTTGTTTTGTTAAAGACCGTGAGATTGAAAGTGTGCTTTACTCCACGTGGGAAGTCTTTAATATTAATGAAATGCATCATTTGTATCTCATTTTACAAGCTATTTCACAATCTTGAGATTCATATCAGTGAAAAATTGCTAGCGTTCTCTTTATAAACTATTTACGACCAAACCAGTGTGTCTCCTTTTCGGGACTCATACTGTAGTATTTTATGTGTGTACCGGCTTGTCTTTTAACTTAACTTAAATCATATCTCAAACGTTTCAGAAACAAAATCTGTAATAACTAAATATATTGGAAATGCTTTATAGATTATAAACTAAAGTGTGATAGATGCATAAAAGTGAAGCATTCTTATCTTCGTTTTTAGTGTTTCTGCATATCTAAACTCAAGGACTCTTACTTTCGGCTTTCTTGAGAAAATAAACCAGACCAATGCCAACGTGCTCAAACAAATGTTTTTTGCTCGACATCCAATCTGGACATTTAGCTGCAAAAATGGTATTCGTCATTTGATGTTTATAGGGAAAACTGTTTTTCCTTGTCCAAAACTTTAATGATGAAAGAGCACTTTTTAAAGCTATTTTTAAATATTTGACAGTTCACATTTCAAGGAAACATCGGGGTTAGTGTAGGAGTTCTTTAATTTTCCTTATTCTACTCCTGATTTAATTTGATGAGATAAAAACTCTTGCAAAATTCCATAATAAAAACTGTTGTATGGCAGTAAATATATCAGGCATGTCTTTAAAGTCACAAAGTAATGTATATGAACGATATTTATATAAGTTGAAAACGTACATTCGATATCCATACTACAAACATCTTCAGAACATGGAACAGTTCTTAAGTAAAAGGAATCATGCACATAATCATCAAATCATCAAAATGCGTACTACTTCTAAAACATAGAAAAACGTGCCTTATTAAAGGCACGTTTTTCTATGCTTCTATAACAATTTATCAACATCCTAAGCCAGTATCGTTCTGTATAACTGTAAACGATACCTGTCACCCAGACATGCTACAAAAATATATATAAGAATCATAATAAAATGAGAATGTGTTATGGATTCAAGTTAACATAAAAACATTTCAAGCATATCATGAATCAAAGATATAATATAAAATAAAATATATTAAAATGATAAGATACCAAACAACTTTTGGTAATGACGCACGCAGCTTAAAAAACAACTCACATAAAAAAACGTAAAAAACACTGTCAAAAAGGTCAAAAGACAGAAAATGTCATTTTGCCATTCATGTTTGTATAATTAAAAGAAGAAACCTCGTAATCTATATTTTGAAATTAGTAAAATTAGTATTTGAAACAGATATCGGGCTTGTAGGACTTGATACTTTATTACATTAGCATAAAATATAAATCAAATTGGCTTCCATTGTATTCCACAATGGTGAAATTGCTGCAAACATATAATCATTTTAATATAATGCAGCACGAGCCAAGAAAACAAGTATAAAAACAGTATTTTTGCTTCAAGGAGCTTATAGAGCACCCAACAAAACAAAATTATTTACAAGTAATAACAACAGAACGGTAGAAGCGTGTCAAAGGTCACATGTTCAACGAAAATCCAATATTGTACCGTCAGCACCATGAAATGAAATACTACTGGCGAGCATATAGATATTCCATCGTGTCTTCTTCCCATGAAAAACTTATGGCAAGTCAATTACATGGGTGGACTTCATCCATCACGTTTTTTAATGCTGCCGTGAGCAGAGGTAGGAGAGAGACCTACAAGACGAAATAAGAAAACTAATTTTGTTTTCGAAATCACTCTTCTTCGGGCTGTGAGCTTTTTAACTATGGGCTAACCATCTCTATTCGTGGTGTGGAGTGTGGATTGTACCAACCCTTTAACATTTGATTTTTTTAAGAATCCATATTGCACGAGTGAGTAGTGGCCGTTTTTATTGTTCGTTTCGTTTCTATTGTTTTATCTTGTAAAGAGCTCATTCCTTCCTAATCGCTTTCATATTCCATTTTCGCTTATTGTTATCGTTTCCCAACTTATATAGCTTGTTATATATACTTCTACGACTTACACAGTTATCCTTTGGACCGTTGTTGTTTACGACTTCTCGGCTCACTGACTGAGATTTAATCAGATTGTAATTGGATTTTTTTTCTCTGTTGAGTTTAAACTTTCCGTACTTTAGTGTCTGAGCTTCTTTAGTATTCGAGCGAGCAAACTGAGAAGTGTTTCACGGCTCCATACTAGCCTAGAGGATTATTGTCTCATTATGTAAAAGGTGATGTGTGTTTTGAGAAATTTTATAATGGAGCTTCAGTCGTTTCAGAAATTTGAGACCGGCCATGAAATGAGCTGGTCATGACCATGACCATACCCTCTGGACAATACTGATATTTTTAACATTAGCTCGTGCCAAAGTTAAATATAAATAATATAATATAACGTGTCCATTTGATTATGAGTTTGGAATTTTTTATTAAAAGCTTTCAGTTGGAATCTCATGCTAAAGAACGATTTTTTGTTTACAAACTTGGCAAGTTGTTTTAAATATAAGGTTTAATAACGAGATAATCGTAAAATCAAAGGTATGCTGCATGTTTAGTTCAGAATGTTGGATCATGCGTTTCATTGTGATAAATGGGCTATGGAATTTTTTATATTTTTTGTTTACTAACGCACAATAAAGTGATAAAGCTATATGCTGCTTTCGTATCCATTATATGAGTCATTCTCATAACATGCGTGCATGTACTTCTTTCTATCATTCTATCACAAGATTTTTCTGAAGGTAGGGGTCAGGACATTGATATGTCGATTCACATTGCTCTCACCAGTATGAGGTCTGATCAAACTGTCCTTGGTTAACACAGCATAGAAATGTTGATGTTTGTAACTGTTCAAAATACACATATGGCTAAAGTGGATTTGTTACCTCACTTCACGCAACAGTTTTTTCTCTCTTGCCATTCATTTTATCCGGTATGTTTTTTACTTGTCCAGAACCCTTGACTGCTTGTCGTAGAAACTTCAGACAAAAAATGTATCTCTCATATGGTAGGGTTTTTACAAGTAAATAGTTTATAGGGGTCATCATGATTGATCCTGTTGCAAGTGCATGGGAAAAATTACACGACAGGTGACATACATACAGATATTGTTATGATAAAGATTACTTGATTTTTGTGATTGATAAGGGATATGCTACGGTTGGACATAAGATTTAAGTTGTAAACAATTTAAAGTTTAATTTTTGTATCGTACAATAATGTTTTTATTACCACAATCGTAAGCATTTAGTAACCTTACTCAGTGTCAGTACATTAGGTTTTTGTTGTTTATATTGAATTCACTAATCGTAAGTAAGAAACTATAAGAAAAAAAAACTGAAGATGTTCGTTCAGTTCAATGTTAATGTTTCTCAGTTGAGTGTATAAGAAAAATGAAAAACTTCATAGAGAATCTGGTACAAGGAATAATAATCTTATAGAACCCCAAAGTAAACTTAGCTTCACTACTCAGAACTCAGAACAGAACACATCCTTCATTTTTTCTACGTATGAAAACTTCATTTTTTGTCTAATTCTATTCAACAATATCTGAGTTGAGTACCACTATTTACTTAAGTATGTATTTTTTATGTACCACCTGACTCTGGCTCCTCAACAACATCATCAAATACACACATTCTCTCTCGCTTTTTTCTCCAAAATGAAGCAACAACAAAAAGTCTGACTTCTTCAAGCAGACGCATGATCGACAATCGTCATGGTCTGTGCTTTTGCTTTGTTCACCAACATCACCCTTGGAGGAAGATGAGGCAAACTTTATTATGGTGAAACCAGTAACATTATATACGCTAGTGTAAGCATTTAGAATTATTGTTAAAAAGCACTCTTGAGTTTTACGTTTTGAGTGTTTATTCATTCCGTTGGGGAAAAAATGTGTTGAAGATTCCCAAAAGTCATTGTTTGTTAAGGTAAATATAGTTTTCATTATCATGTTTCGTCTTCCAACAGTTTACCTTCATGATCTATGCAATTCTCCATGATGTGCTTTGATTTATTGCAGTTGCATTATCATTACAAGTGAGTTGAAGTGACAAATATTTACATGAACAAAATACAAGTCTTTCAAATCGTACTATTTCTAAGTTTCAGCTAATAAATCATGAATAAATGCGACAAGTATTACATTACATAAGTAGATATGACCTTCAATAACTCGAAATGTTAATGCCAGACTACGCACACAGGGAATTCTGCTGATATGACGAATTGTAAGCATATTAAGGCCATGAAGTGATGTATAAGAGATTAATTTGTCATAATTTTATGTAAAAAACTGGCACATTCAAGTAGTTTTTATAAATTTGACCCCCATTGGCTTTCATGAATGAAAAAGTAAAGACTATCGTCATCTTTTGTCACTTCAATTGACGTCAATATGAAGAAACTAATTAAAAAGTTCATAGTGCGGCCATACGATAAAAATGTAGTAACGGATGTCTGGAAGATACGGGCGTTATAAGTATATGAACTTGTGGGTTCAATATTTAAAAAATAATTTTTTAGAGAACTNGTCTGGAAGATACGGGCGTTATAAGTATATGAACTTGTGGGTTCAATATTAAAAAATAATTTTTTAGAGAACTTGTCCATGCTATCAACATTGATTTTTATTTTAAAACAGGTATATATGAAAATGTGTCTATGAATGTACCTATATCGACTACATTTCTGTTTGCTTGTATTTAAGTGGCAGAGCTACAACTTGCATAGAGATTAAAGCAAAAATGTATAGGAATGGTATTTCAGAAGATTTCATATAAAATCCGTTAAGAGACATGGCGTGACAAAGTAGTTTAAGTACAGTTTAAAAAATCGTGTATTACACAGATGCTCAGATTTTAGGATTACCTGATATCATAGTAATTATGATAACATTATCGGCCCAATCAGCCGCCAAGAGATGAGTTCTTAGGAAAAAGTTGGAAGGGTTCGTGCCCTTCAGGCAGGAAAAAAAAAGTTGGTATGAATGTCTTGCGGACTTTGTACAAAATTAAAAGTTTTTTTTGCTTCGAGATGCGTTTTTTCCTTTTCTAGTTTATAAGCAAAGATAAAAAAAATCCCTGTAATTTTGTGAATATGTTTCACCTAAATCGAAACATTTTATTAAGGGATAGTTAGGTATATAAAGAGTCACATGGCATTCTGATCCAATCATCAAATCTGATAATGATAGTAATAAGAGCACAAGGACCATCTTCAAATGCATCCTTAAATCTTTTCCTCTTAAGTGAGACAGACATCGTCGAGGGTCTAGACTGAATTGAATTGTACATTTGAAGTTATTTGTGAATTGGTCAAAATACCTTATTGTTGAATGTTGAATCTTTGAATGTTTTCCTAAGTAAAAGCTCAGGCTGTCTATTGTATAGTATAAAATAAGTTTTGTAATGTATATAACGTCCTTCCCTTGCATATATAAGTGAAGCCTAGACGAGGGAAAGGAATTTAGGTATACTTATATACGCCTCCAACTTGCCGACATCGACATTCATTCAATCTTGTACCAAATCTTCACAGAACGCAAATTATAAATATAAAGTTCACGGAGATATCCGGATCTAGCTGTGGCTGTAGTATAATTGCATGATGACAGTTACATATTATAACCGTTTCAAATGATATTGTTTGAACTTTCTAAATTGATGCTGAACCAATATCTAATTTTATGTGTTAGATAGCATATAACTACTTTGGTGAGTATTAAGTCATATGAACCACCTCAATTTAGTATGATTGCAACGTGTATCTTAAAAGCATATTGCAATACAATCATCCATGGGAAAATATTTTTTTGGAGGCAGAAATTTAAGCATTCTTTTTTATTATTGTGCATGAGAATGCAACTGATAGCTGGAAATGTTTAAGCTGATGTGATGATTGTCTTTGTAGTTCGTATTTCGTATGCATCTATAAAACAGGGAAGGATATTTATATAAAGAGGTATTCACATTCCGTTAAATTAACCCTTCCCTTTTACCAAACAGACAACAACCGCACACACACACATCCCCATTACTAAAAAGTACAATGGAATACAGTAGCATTCCAGCAGCGCAAAGTCCATTAATTTTTCCAGTGCTTCTCGTCAAACAATCTTACATTTTTTCTCACTCTCAGTTTTTTTCTTGGGAGGATTTCTCAAATTGAACCTCTCTATTCAAATAGGATTTTAAGCCAGAAGGAGCATCATCATAATATTCAGTGTCAGTAGCTGTGTAGCATTAATAAAAACGTAGAAGTGCTATTATTCATGGTTAAAACTATAGGCTGACAGACGGCGTTTTTTTGCTCGTTCTTT
This sequence comes from Orchesella villosa, assembly GCA_036850725.1. Taxonomy (NCBI): domain Eukaryota; kingdom Metazoa; phylum Arthropoda; class Collembola; order Entomobryomorpha; family Orchesellidae; genus Orchesella; species Orchesella villosa. The sequence goes on from JAANSM010002287.1 coordinate 13,475, forward strand.
TATTTTTTCTCATCCTTACTTGCATACAAATAAATGTGGATAAGCAGGGCCACATATTTAAATCCTATATATACGTACAACGTAAGACATTCTTTATATTCAATATTACGTCGAGCTGTTCCATGCTTACCATAGCTTGGGAAGATGAAAAAGGGTTGTGTAAGCAGAGTCTTATGCATATTAGGACTCCTCAGAACGACGCTATGTAGCAAGTAAGTAAATAAAAATAAACATAAAAAATAGATTTTTCTATCCAGCTTCTCCCCACCTCATGTGAAAATACCTGAGCGAGCACATGTACAATAGCAGCAAAAGAGGTATGACGGTAGTTGGATTGGCTTGTGTGGAAAGATGATGTTGCTGCTGTTGATGGAAGCTATACATTTGGGAGGAATTATTATATACAGATAATAGATATGCATATGCATCAAGTATGCATATTCATTGGAAGTGCATTGTTCAATAGCTATTAAGCGTGTGTGAGGAAATTCTTAAGTAGGATCAAGTATCAAGTTATAATATTCTTTGTATTTGTGTGGTTCACATAAATAGGGAATGCAATATTATGCATACAATTTTTTATATGTGTAATTCCTTGCATTCTTTTTCGGCTTCTTTTTCCCCTTCCATAAAGATTCAAAGGCATTGCAGCAGGTAATTGCAGTGAGTCTGAGTGGTACTCTTTTTTTCACCAAAGAAAATTAAGCATTCTCAATTCAATTGAGGTAGAAATAATGCGAAATGATTTATTAGCGTTTTGTCAGATGTAAACAAGGAGGAGATATTAGAAAAGATGTTGATTCTTTTTTTAAGTCTTTTTGTCTTGAGTAGCCTTCATTTGAATACATAGTTAATTTTTTTAAATGTTAATGCTTGCATAGAAAACGACTGTCTTTTTTTAGTTTGTTTGTCTATTTTGCATACCATGAAATGGATGGTGAATGTATATGTTTCTTACTGGGTAGCTGCTGAGAAATTGCCAGCAAATCATTTAAATATTCATTGAGATAATGCTCTGAAGTTGAACTGCCACAAAGGAAAGGAAATGCAACGGACCAATTTTGAGCGCAGTCTGTTCTATTTGCATAATATGCATTAAGACGATTGAAATGAATCAGTTTGTTTTAAAAAGGGAATGGAAACATTGTTCAGCTTCAGTTACTGCAACTGCTAACGATATACGGAAATGCATATTTCTGAGAAAGACTGTCGCTATTTCACAGCTATTATGTATATAAACATTCACGAAAGTATTACCACATTGGCTACGTCATGCTTAAAGTCTGGAAACTGTTTGACAAACAAACAACTTTGTTGAAGCCGACATTTAGCATTGTGCATTTCCAAACCTTTACTTTAGTGGATTGAGAATAAGAATCGTTGTCTGATATAAAAACTGTTTTTGTTTGAGATATACTCGTAATTTGCACTTTGCGCCCTTGTAACTTAAATATTCTGAATATGCATTCCCATTATTCGTATTTGTAATTTCCTGTAAACAAGACATCACTAAAATCTTTTTAATTTCTCATTTAATACGTTTCCCAAGAAAAGAGCTCATAATCTAACACATAAGTACCAAAATGGTCTAATCAGCTAAGGCTCAGGCTCAGGAGCAGCAATAAAACAATGCCCATTATGAACTCATAATGGGATTGTAAGATAGTTAGTAAGTATATGCGTTCTTCTATGTAATGTACATACATTTGTTCAAGAGTTTATAGTGAAAGTAAATCAAATTTTTCATGGTTTCTCATTGTTGTGAGACTTATGTATGTTGATGAACATGATAATTTAGGAGCCAATTGCCGGCATGCCTGGCTCTAGATAACGTTGACGTTGACTGTAAAAATATCTGATCGAACGTTTGAGCTGCCCTAAATATTTTATGGCTCGTCTTTATAGCTCCAATAAGATCGCATTGAAAGCATTTTTTTACCAATTTGTCCCTTCATCATCGTCATCAACACCCAATCTGCTGTCATGTAATGTGTCAGTCAACAGTCAGTTAAATG
>JAANSM010002288.1:0-15487 GCA_036850725.1 Orchesella villosa
AATTAAAGCCGTGCAAATTTGGGAATAGTGCAATTGAAAACACATTTAAATAGGAGGTTTGACAACCTAGTTAATTAGTCTCCAGGTTGAACTTGACGTTAATCTGTGACTCCATTGTAATAAGATACCCTGTTAGATAATTGCGATTGTGCATCTGGTAAGTTTCCTACAAATAAATAATTTGTTCTGCATTATATTACGTAGTATTCACCTTCTTTTTTGGAGTTATGAGAAATCTCAGCTTTTATAGTTTGCTAACTTTCTTTTATATTCATTTCTATTTCAGATCATGAATGTGGGAAAAGAAAGACCGCTCCGCAAAAAGTCCCTTATTGAGAACCATACGAACAGCTTCATTCAGTCGGACCTGAAGTACAAAAAAAGACGGCGGAGCTACAACGGCAAGCAGAACAGAGACAGAGATTTCTTTGCCCCAGACGAAATCGAAGAATGGGTTCTGCCACAGTACAGATCAATTTTCCATCATTTATTTCTCAAGGAAGATGAGGATCAGTCTGGGAGCGGAGGAGTTGCAGATGCTAATTTAAACTCGACTGCCAGTTCCACAAATCGCAATCGTAGGGTGTCATTGACAGGATCTAGAAACTCATCCAGCTCAGATGATGATGGAGCACTTGGCACATTCTTCAAGAATTTTAAACAGTTTCCGTCTTGGTTTAAAAAATTGTTTATATCATCCGATGGTGAGCAGCAGCCTAATTCTGAAGAAAGCGATAGACATGCTTGGCTAGATGAAATTCCTATTGAAATATGCGATAAGCTTAGGCATATCCACATTTATGTTTAAAAAATAGATGGTTGAAGTGGTGCGCTGTCATGATTGAAATAATGATGATAATTTTATTAACACTTTCAAATGACAATAATTCCATTAGGTATTACTACATGATAAGGAAATTTTAAAAGTCTGCAAATAATACTTAACTACAGTTCAAGGATAATTTACAATAATATGCAATAGGCTGCTATACTTATTAAATATTATATCTATAGATAAACTGTATTTAGGTATGAAGGTGAAGATCTCAACCATATTTAGACTTATAAATCCGATATTAAGTATTATGTAAGATTCAAAATATTATTAAATTGATAAGATAAACTAATTAGACTCGTGCGCCTTTAATATACGTATTAATGTATTTTTCGACTACTAATAATAAATGCATTTTTAATGAAATCAAAATACAAAAGTTATATGCGTTGCCTACAATTTTTTTTACATTAACATCACTAATTCATAAATTCGAAATTGCATACATATAAATGATTCCAACGAAATTACTTTGCTAGTTGTCTGTAGCTTTTACTACAATATTCCATTAATCCGTTCACCCAACAGAATACCTAGCCAGCATCAACTATCAATTTATTTCGGAATTAATTTAGTATAGTATAGCATAGCATTCATAAAATCCCATATCCATCGCAAATTTACATGTGCAATTAACAAACAAAATGCTTCGGTATTCGGTATACGTACCTAAAAGTAGATAAAGTACAGTGTGCATTCGATTCGACTAGTCCGCTCGTGTTACGGATTAGAGCTAGGCAAAAAATGAGCCACAAATCTTTTTAAATTATCGATTATTTTATTGTAAGCTTCCTCACTAATTTATTCTGTGACAAAGAAATCATTTATCTCAAATGTCTATCTAAAAATAGCTGATTTTCGGAATTAATTTTAGCTTTTTTATGATCATAATCTTCATTGATTTATAGTTCGTATGGAGGTGTTCTGATGTTAGATGATTTATGTCTACGATTATGCTGAGGATGAGGAGGTGTAAAATTAGCTAGCAAAAGGTGTCCAGGCTCCAAGTTGGCGCATATTTGAATGAAATTTATTCTCCAGACGGTTAAAAATAAATTTTGCACCTTTCGCCTTGAAGTTGGTAACTTTCCCGTAGACAGTCGATATTACTCTTTGCAACATCTGCAAATGCTGTAGCGAGATTGTTACAAGCAAATATATAGTGATGGATTAATCAGATTTAAGAAGCACGCCGCTAATGAACAGATAAAACCTTCCACATCTGGCCTGGCATCGTGTAACAAACACGGACAATATAACCTCCAATTGGAAAAGTTTTTTCGAGGAAAAGCACGCTAAATGTTTGGCAATTGCTTTCTGACCCCAGTAGCAACCACGTGACTGATATGACACACATTTGAGGACAGTTAGCAAGCATAACAGACACCTAGTCATACTTTTGAAATTAATTTTTATAGTATTGCAGGCATATCCCACAACGAGGCTACGTGTTCACCGTATTACAAGCGTGGTTCATCTATAGTTTATAGCTTTAACATGTTTTCCTATCTGCGATGTTTCAGCTTCAACCAATCCTCAGAAGATGAGAAACAGAACATAATCCCCAACTTCGGATTAATAGGGATTAATTTTAATGGTACTAACTGCAGAATCAACCTTTAAACTGGGCCGTGTTCTTCCATCTTTACATTGCCAATACACGCTAAATATATAAAATGGTAGTATTCATTTAAAAGTTTGCATTCTTATTGGTTATAAATCATTCATAACATTCGTGACATTTGATTGCAGAGGAATAGGCTGTGTGACATTATTTATTAGGTTTTAAAAGTCATTGTCTTGAACTGNTTATTGGTTATAAATCATTCATAACATTCGTGACATTTCATTGCAGAGGAATAGGCTGTGTGACGTTATTTATTAGATTTTAAAAGTCATTGTCTTGAACTGGCTTGCTCCCATTTGGCTCCCCGAAATAAGCAGAGTATAAATACGAATGAACTAGTTTTAATTCAGGCATACATTAGAGTTCAACAGTTTCAACCAATTGTGATCTTCGTTGTGTTATCATCACGCAATTGATTTTTAAAGAAAATATTTTCCTTTGTAGTTTAGACAATTTTTAACAAAATGAGCCGCCGTAACAGATCACTTAACGTTGATATCACCAAAGTTCGTAAGATTTCTTTGCAAAATGACTACGCATTCGGAATAATTTCACCAGTGTCATCAACAACATTACCCATCCCAGTGCCCTTGAGACGAGGTATAAGTGACGAATCAAAAATCCCTTGCATTGTACCAGGACCTTCTCAGATTGAAAAACGATTGTCCAGAAACTACGATCCAAATGATCCCAACATGCCAGAGTTGGGAGTTGACCCACTTTGCATATCACTAGGAAATAGTTCAGATAAATTTCGTCGCTGGTCGGTATCTAATTTTCAACAAGCTTACCAAATTACCACTCCTACAGGCACAGAAGCCAGCAGCCAGTTCGCCAGTGATGAAGATATCACAGACGGAATGGATTTCACAAATGGAAGCTACGTGAATTTGGTTGAAGGAATCACTGGATTTATTACAAAAACGTCTGATAAAATTCGAAAACTTTCTACCGAAAAGAAGCCATTTTCTGACACAAATATTTACTCTCCGAATCAAGACCTCAAGGAGCAATTGAAAAAGTGTTATGTTTATTGACCTACATTCAACTTCAGCTTATTTGGTTTTGGTTAGAAATTAGAATCAGATAACATCTGCTCATTTCAAATAGGATTGTATTGATTTTCTCTTTTTTATATTTTTCTGCTGTGTTATTTTCAAATGATAATGTATACCAAAATGTTAATAAACATTAATTTTCAAGTCTTCTGTTATGTTACCGAAACTGGCTTTTGGGTTGGTGTCTACAAGGCATAAGTATACAGGATATATACATCATTTTTCTTCTCACTGTCATCACATCACCATATACAAGATGTATGTATATGTACCTATTCCAATTATAGATTTATTGATTAAGGACCTCATGACAAGCAATACGCAAGTACATATTTGCATATATTACTTACACATTAAAGGCTATCAATGCGTTGCAAAAAAAATATTCTGAATCAATGCCAATTTTTAAAAAATTAAGTACCAATTGACCTTCTAACTCACTAGGTTATAGCAGTTTATAGGTAACCAGCTCTCAGACTATTAATCTTGCTTTCATTCATTCAACCAGGTAAAAGTGACTGAAGTAATGTTAATGTAACTGGCAACAAGACGAATTTAAAAACCTGTTATTATACATCATAAGCTGTAGACAAAAAGTGTCAAAACCATAAGTTTCCTGCCATATGACTTCTTTGCATCTTCCTTATTTTACTTTTAATTTTAAAGAGATGATCACAAAACTTTCTGTTTTTTATTCTAGTGTCATAATCGCTAATGGGCTGACACTTTACAATGTCGCTCATGCACATGTCTGTAAATATTCCAGTTCAATGAACAACTATAATGATGATGAAAGTTTACGTTTATAATATAAACATTTTTGAGTCCTAAATGTATATAGGCATTCGACAAGATTGTGAAAAATATTTGTATAACCTTTTGTAAGCATATCATGTCATACCTCCGCATATTTTGAAGAAAATCACGTTTTTCACCGGAAACTCGCCAAAAATGCGATAATGGGCGTTTTATTGCATATACATTTCTTTAAAGAATGTGAACCGTAATCCTAAGAAAACTTAGCAAAGAGCTGAAAGCACCTTTCCCATGACTGTATGCGCTTATGGCTTGGGAGTTGTCAGTGCTTTACTGTGAAGTATCCTCTTCAAAGATCACTGTACTCATCCAAGAATCCGTACGTGGTTTGCACATGTGCGACAAAGACAAATATCTCCCAAGGTACTTGAGAGATCATCGTGTGATATGATCGTATTATTACAAGGAAAAAAACAGGTTTTCTTGAAGAGCATACCAAATATCGTGTTCACCCTGTGTGCTGAAATTAAAAACAAAGTGAGAACGAATGCCCTTTTTTGCAACACACAATAGAGCAATCGTTTTATATTGTAATATCATCCTTTGCCTCAACAGCGAATAATAACGTGTGATTGATGAGCTCAGAAAGCTATATGCGTAGGTAAGCGTATGGGAGTTGTTGAAATGCGGCTCAAAACTAAATGGTCATTATGTATGCAGTTCTTATTCACTAGGCGCACAAACAACAAGCCCTTGTTGACATTAACCCGTTACTTTAAAATAAATTATTACTTTCTACACGAGCTGTCTACAAGGAATGTTTTAATTTTAAAATGAACAATGAATGAAGAAGGAAGAGAGTTAAGGCAGGTGGAAGATAAAGAAAAAATGAAATTTTCACGATGTCTGGTAACGTGGCTCTTTCCTTGCATTGCATATATTGTTTAGTTGCACTCAGCACTGCATATGTTTTTTTAGTAATTTGGCTGAGACTGAGGAGAAAAGAAGGATCGGCTACTATCTTCTTGTGAATTAATTTGTACTACACCAAAATCCTTGACATTGTCCTTGTCTTGTTCAATTTGTAGAGTACAGGAGCCCTCTCATTGGGCCCTAAATTAGAACATTTCAAAGTAAATTAAATTATTCCAATAATAGGTACTGTTAACCTTAAAAATGCGGAATTCGCTGAAAGTCTGTGTGTTCTTGGTATCATTATTGGTAGCAAAAGGAAACCCTTTTTCTGCCATATTCCCCAAAAAATTTGTTCCTCAAGAGTTTGTTGAATCCTACAGAGGATTTTGCACTGACGTTGTAGCAAATGAAATCTTTTTGGAGCATAGCAATGCGTATGGTATGAGTGCAGCATCCACTTTTGGAATTGGTTACCTCCTCAGTCTTATCAATGAAGGAGTGTTTTCTATTCCAACTGAGGGGTTTGATGAAGCTTTGAGAGTTCAGCTAAGTGCAATCGGATATGCGTATAGAGATTTGGTAGAAAGTTTGGTTGAAGTAAGTAATCCTGAAATTGTTTCTAAAAAACTTTTTTATTAACGTTTAAATTATTTTTTATAAATAATTTTCATTGATTATATAGGATCCTAATGTTCACGCAACGAGCACGCTGTATACATCAAACAAGAGTTTAGAAGCTACAGAAGGGATTAAGAGTTTGAAGACTCATATTGCATATCAAGACTTCAGCCAACCGCAAATGGTTGTACCTAGGATCAACTCGAGAATTGCAATACAAACATACGGGAAAATATTTGACAAGCTAATTCCTAAAGGTGAGAACTCCTATTACAAGTCAGCTTCCGCGCGATGTTAAATGTAAATTAGCATTATATGTTGCGACTTGCGACATACCCCGTTTGACGACAATGCCTTTTCACTAACCATTTTCAGGTGGTTGGTATGGACCTTCCATTTGGAGCTTCACCAAAGGTGTGTTCGTTAACACGCTGTATTATAAAAACCAATTTGCCTACCCATTCGTTGATGTAGGAAAGGGTTATTTCGTCACGGACAAAGTACGAATGTTGGCAACAGCAGGAAACTTTAGGATTAAGAAATTGCCAGAATACACCGTTATATCCTTGCCGTTACAGGTTAAAATTAGTAGAATTAGAATATCGTATACATGCGTACCTACCTAGAATTTACGCCATAATCTGACGTTTGTACATTAACTATAAACAGGACAAACGGAAGTCCCTTGTTCTTATCCTCCCAAACGATGACCTTAATGCAATGGCCCCTTATCTTGAAGAAGCTTTAGACTACACAAAAACAGATGGGATGGAAGTGAAGCCCTTAATTGTGCAAATCCCAGCTTGGAACTTTACTGTTTCCAATGAGTATTTCAGTCAACTTTTTTACGTAAGTGTGCTTACTTATATAAAAGAATACAGTTCTGAAGGCTTAGAAATACCAAAAACATACCTTACTTTAATACAGATGGGCATAAACAACACAATGTGCAATTGGAAAGAAGGCCATGAAAATTTCTTGCAGCCAGTTGCTCAGGCCCTGTACTTTTATCTAGACCCTGAAAAGTTCGAGATTGCTGCTGCAACTGGTAAAGAATTTACATAAATCTTTTAATCGTATACTGTTTCCAGCATGATTATCAAAACGTTGCAAATATTTAGCATATATGATCTATATATATTTGCTTGTACCAGGTGCTCAGCTAAATAATAATGAAGCTTTCAAAGCTTCAACTGGCCTCCATAAAAGTAGCACCAATAATAATGATGAGCCAAGTGGGAACTCTCCAGGTGGGCGATATCGCAGTGCCATCACCGAGGATGAAGAAGATATCGACCTGGAGGAAACGATCAACCCAGCCAAACATTTGGATTTAGTCGGCGACCAAATCCACGCAGAAAAGATCACGTTTGACAGACCGTTTTATTGGTATTTGAAGGATGAAGTTGTTGGTCCCGTGTTCACAGGGCTCGTGAACTCTTTCAAGACGTATAGAGAACAAGTTGTTGCTGTAGAAGAAGCATTTGATGACATGTACAAATATCAATTTTGGAGCTGTGGTCCCAAGCACTTGGCTCTAATGGACGAGTACAACAATGCGATTGAAACACAAGAAGATGAGGAAGACATTGGACTTGCTGATGGATTGGAAGATACTGAAGTAACTTATGATGAAAATGAGCAATAGAAAGCTCTCTTTACCACCACTTTCATCCAATTCCTGCATGAACTAAAGTATTATTTACAAGTTTTGCCTCCAACAAGTTTAATCATAATTTATTTCATTATTGTATTATTGCTTAAATAAAGATGTGGACTGGTACCTATTTATTAAACATTTGCACATTGCTGTAAACGTAAAAACTATGTTTCAATGCAATAAGTATAATTTTGTTAGAATAATCTATATGTATTTCGTACAAATCATAATCATGCACTCACAACCTGGGAAAGAAATAATCAACAATTGTTCAACAAATGACAGAAGTGGTTCCAGAGTCCCAGATTGAAGCGGTTCATTACAGATAGTTGGAAATATTCCATTTTGTCGAAATCGAATTAGATTTGGCTAGTGACAGGGTTTTATTTTATTCTGTTTATTATTACGTGACCTATGCAATGGGTCTAAATCTCAAAACTACTTTCGTATCTTATGTATACTGAGCAATGCATATATATACGTAGTTATCCAACATAAACTATATAGTTATAAAGACACTTTAGAACGTCCACTTTGGGATGTTGTATGAATATGAATAGATCTATATTCCTTTATCTTTGTCCACAACTTCCAAGCTCTCTATATACTTGGTTCGTTGTTATAAACAGAAGATTCACATAATGCATTAAGATCAACAAATGGCACCTTGACGTGTAATCTACGATTTTTGGACCTTACTGACAACGAAAAGCGGTTATAAAAGAATATATCCTATGTATTGTGCCCGTAATTTTCATCAATGTTTCACAATGAGTGTAGATTCATCATGACGGAGGGCAGATGTTCAGAGCAAACAAAAAGGAACACCCATAAAACCCATAAACAACTTTGATAGTAAGACGTTACGAATACCAAACATTTTAATGACGCAAGTTGCTATGATTTACATAGACGTAAAAATAGATGTATTTGGATGTCTGTGATGATTTACCTCAAATAATATTATTATCTACTGACGTCAACCAATGCGATACTTATTTTATTTCCGAATTTATACTTTTATTACTTTAACCTGAATTAGATTTTCCTACCACACATACTAGACTGCGCGTCTGGATTTTAAATAGAAGAAAGCTAACCGTTCTTTATAATGAACCGTTAGTGTAATACAAGCAAGGTAATAAGTAATACTACATGAAGAACAAAAGTATATAAGATGTTACGGTGAAGTGAAGTTTGCGCAATTGATATAAAATTTGTCATGCTGACATTTAGGCAAACGACCCAAGCGTGTGTTACAGACTCTGAGACATAATATATTTTATTTAACACAATTGCTGCAAGAAATCAAGAAATCGATTTGTACCTATAGCTAGGCTAGGTTGTCTGCATAACGTATAGCCTAGAAAAGGTCCTTCGTTCTGAATTCTGATGATAACAACAATGATATTGGGAAAGAATTAAGATCGTTTCAAAATAAAACAATGCGTGGAAGAAGCATACATATAGCATATGTATTACACGTAACGTAACATTATACGACTTGAGAATGATGAATGAGTCATTTTTTGTGTATAAATAATGGTCGCAGTCGCAGCCTTCACAAAATACCAAGCCAGTCTTACAGACCTTTCGTATATCAGGAAAACAAATGCCAGTGCTAGTGTCACGTTGGATGTCTCCAAATAATTTGACAAAAAGGCAAAAGGCAAAGGAACAGCCTCAGGACAAAATATGATATTTGATTCAGGTTAGCGCACACAAAGACCAACCAATGTTTTCAACTAATAATACATATATCTTCCTGTATGTGTACATAACATGGCATTTTTTGAAGAATGAATAACCTCACGCTATAAGCTACAACTTATAAAGCATTTTAATATAACTTAAAACGCATGGTATATATTATGATGATGCCTTTGATGAACAAATTCTACTTTCAGCAAGGTAAATCCGAATGTAGCCGGATGATATTAGATACTAGGTTCCATGTGCCTCACTCTTAAAAAATTCCTCCAGAAAAAAATTACATGAATTTGAGATTGACATTTGTATAACTTATCCGTGTTCTGATTTTTTTATACCTTTTTTTACTGAAATTCGGCGATCTAAGTGACAAAAAATTGGGAACGATTCCATAAATAAATTTCATGCCTGACATTTGTATAAAACGATCTTTTATATTATTCTCTTGTTTCATCCAGATCAACTTGTTGTCCATATATTCATATGATATTTTTTTTATTTGAGCAGGTCACATTGACTTGACGTAATATCATAACATATATGATTTAATTCATGAGCTATATGTCTCGAATGTTATTTTCCGATAGATAATACAGATATATGGTGTACTTGTTATGAAAAATTATTTTTGAAACCCGATGCAGGTGCATGGAACATCCACATCGTTTCTTAAAAATGTGCTTATGGCTGAAGACTGCACAACAAACTCAGTGATGATAGTTCTATGACTTTTTGGCCTTCTAAATATTCTACTAAAAATTCCAAAGACACACTTAAATTTACTACGATAAAGATAACATGCATCTGTCATCAGATTCATGAGTCTTTGGCTTTGATTTTAGCCAAATGACCCGGAATGACCGAATATAAATGTTTCATGCGAAGAGAACATGGTTTAAAATGGGTGTTCGTTGGACCAATGCTGTAGTTCATTCAAAACATAAACAGCTTGAACTGAATAATAATAATATTTATGTTATTTTACATGGAAGTGGAAAGATTAGGAAGTGATAAATAAGCCAATTGTTCTAAACAAAATATTGGATTGAAGTGACAAGAATTGATATTTATATGAGTATATCATATTATGTGATATGAATAGTATCTTGTTCTAGTAACAGTTATTTACTTGGTTCAAACAAATCAAAGTGACCCTTTTCTTTCGTCCCCTATTATTTTTCAACCCAATCAAATTTCTCCGCCGATATCAGAGGAAGTGCTGGAGCTATAGCATGGAAGGTTAACAATGATTATAATGTGAATGCAGTTCCATGCCCATGTTAAACTTATGTCGTTACTTAAGATAAAACTAGTGATAATACCTCGCCCCCTTTTTAGATCATTGATAACTCCAAGAAATCGAACCTTGCTATCCCAAAATATATATTAAACTGTACGGACAGTATGAATTGCACCAATTTAAGTACAGATTGCAAGATCATAATACGGCATTTTTCACACCGACGCTGTCTGTATTTTGATATAATTTTATTTTGCTGTACACTAAAAAAGAGTACCCATTAACGAATTCTCTGAGGCTGCTGAGGCTGTACACAAATAAGTGCATGTGACATAATATAATACCTATAGTCTCAAGATTTTGGAAGATATATCTCCACTGCTTATGGCAATCTCTGCTGGTTGAATTATAGTAGTAGTAGCGTTATCTATCAGAACTTGAGAACTTACATATATTGTATATATACCCTTGCAAATCCTATTCACTATTAGTAGACTCTGTATTAAAAACAAATTAACATGTCATACTAAGCCTATACAATTGCATATACATACATTCATTTGATGTAAACCTTTAGAAGAAATAGCGTCTTTCTCTTTTGAATTTAGATAGCTAAAAAAACTGCTTTAAACCAAAATAGCTTAATTCTAACTAGCGATATCAGATATATGATGAGTATAACTTTCCAACATCCAAGACTAAAAGTATAAGGTCCAAAAAAGGTTTTCTGAATGCATGTAATACAATATGTGTCATGTATATATGAGATATATGCAGTATTGTGCAGTATACGTAGGCTTAAATGTGAACAAAATAATATGATATAGTACATATACATCCATACTATTTAGGTATGTCCCATGACATTCATCCAGACAAACTTATTGAGTTCGTCACTTCCATACACTACCATCACATCAAGGTATAAAACTCTTCGGGTGAGAATACATGAATCCTCAGTCCGTCCTTCCCTGCTTCGCCAACTCCAACCTCATCTCCTTTCAACTTCTAAAATTTTCAGACACTGTCTGCTACGTATACAAAGACTTTTGCCTTTCTAGCAGATCAGTGAGACCAGGAATTATAAGAATTTGCAATTTGCATTTGTGAATGATAATTATCCTACTTGTTAAAACACGGAGGCTAGTTTTGTTCGTTATTTGCTCATACAGAAATTATTTCTTACAATACAAAACTTATATTGTAGTTAGCCAATTTTTGTTTTATATATTTGATTCAGTTTCAAATATTTATTGTTATTAGTATTTCTTTGATTAAGTCCGTAATAAGCTTAGTAGTAGCAAATGCAGTCAGTTAGGAATATAAAAAAGTCATGGCTTTGTCATTCAGTAGCTGACAAAGTCTAAAAAGTATAAATCGCAGGGTTTTTCATTGATCTCAACTCTGGGCGTCCCTTCAGCTCAAGCAACAATCGAAGAGTTATTTGCTCAAAAATTGTATCAAATATCCCCGTGCAAGAACCTGTCTTATCTATCTGTATAAACACGGAGTTTCGATTCTGTTCTATCAGTATTTTTCCTAACCGGCTAAATGTAATTTACTCGCACAAATCCCGTCACAAAGACAGTATTTAAAATCACGAAATAACTTACATTCCAAGTGAAGTGCTAGTGCTATATCCTAGACAGAGCTTACACTGGCTGTAAAAAGCAATCACAAACAACCCACTCTCATCTACATCATCACCTCAAAGTTGAAAAGCTACCAGTTTTTCGTACCAGGTTGGTATATATTCTCTAGCTATGAAACTCTAAATCCTATTTTGTCCTCAGGAGAAATCAAAGAAATTTAACATTCGTATGTCTTTCCTTCTTTCAGTATCTTACTCATTCAAACGGCGACCATTTCTCATACCAATCATCATCATGAACGGTTATAACGACATAACGACCGAGCCTGCTGACGATGAGGAGTTTGCTATAGCATACGGATTTGAAATCATCACAGAGGAAGAGCTCCTTGACTTATTGAACTCTTATGGAAGTTCCCCAACGGGAACTCCACAGTTCGCCCCAACCTTCAAATTCGGCCGGCGTCTGGGTTCATTTGCCTCATCTGGAGTGTCTTCCATGATGTCTAAGCCAATGTCATCTTGTTCCTTGTCATCCCAAGGAACAGACATGTCTGATGATGACAATTCATCCGGTATAGGAGGCTCCCATCTTGGTGATGTTGACAGCCCTCACAGTGAGGATGATGATCATGATGACGCGGATGAACACCAACTGGGGAACCTTTGGTACATTATTCAGCAGAAAAGATATCATGAAGTCGAATTGGCTCATCAGCACCAGTTTCCGACAATGGAACAAACTTCCAACAGTAAAAAATTGACTGAGTGGTTCTCGAACCTGTTGCATTTACCAGAGAAGCTGAGGCAAATTGCTGCTGATAAGCATCGTTTTAATATTAACAAGATCTCGAAAGAAGTCAGAGATGAGCTGAAGCACATTTATGTTTACTGAGAGTTGAGCAGATTTTATAGGTATGTACATATTTTGATTGTGTCTTTTTTCATGTTACTAACAACCATTCATTTTGTAAGCTCAGTCGATGATGGCCAATCGATCGATCGAATTCAATGAACATTAACTAATTTAATTAAAATTTGATTTTAGCTTACCCCACATCACATCACGCATGGCACCTGGACAAAATAACCAAACTTCCTCACCGTCATCTCCACCATTTTCCGATGCCGAATCAAACTTCAGGTCCACCTCAGGTTCCTTCCATCTTGGAAACTCAAAAATCTGAAAGCGAACAATAATATTTGTACTTTAATAATTTTGCATGCATATGCATGTATTGTATACGGCAGATAGTCAGTTTCGATTCCATGTATAGCTAATATAGTGACATTATAAATTTTTCAATTAGACAATTTTTTTGTATAGTTATCTTTCTCCATAGTCGACGAATGTAAAGTTAGTATTTCTTAAAGATCCCTTTTTGTACACTAATTACGATTATTTACAGGCAAGTTAATAATTACGTAGACTTAGATTGTCTGGCGTTTACTATTGGTACAAGAACAAAGCAAATGAAGTTTACTGACCTGCTGTGATGATGGGGACCGAACGGCAAAATATCTAACGTAGTGGTGTGATAAATGATGATATCACCATGT
Organism: Orchesella villosa; assembly: GCA_036850725.1. Classification (NCBI taxonomy): domain Eukaryota; kingdom Metazoa; phylum Arthropoda; class Collembola; order Entomobryomorpha; family Orchesellidae; genus Orchesella; species Orchesella villosa. The sequence goes on from JAANSM010002288.1 coordinate 13,571, forward strand.
AATATACTACACTACCTTATCGGTTGGATTTCGATAAGCATAAGTGTGCTTCAGCAACTTTTTTGATTTATGATTATCGTTCAAATTTCTTTCAAATTATGCATTTGTGACAAACATAATATTATTTATGTAAAAAAATTCGAAATGGTGTAGACAGACGCATTATAAAGTCGTATATTTATATATAATAATTAATTGCTTCATTGCATTCCAATTTTAAAGGCGAAAACTACTCCAAAATAATGAAGCTATTTTTAAATTGTTGATTAAGATAAAATCTTCATTCATTATGAGGAAAGTATATATTTATGTATCTCAGTTTAAAAAGTAGAAAGGAGGTATATGGTTTGGTGTGCTGGCTGATACAGAAAAAAAGTTAAGATAAGAATACAAAAATACATAAGAGAATTTATGCATTAGTAATATACAAAGTTTATATTATACAAAAAAAACACTAACATTAAACAATAGGTACTTTTGTTAAGTTCAACTTCAAGTCAAAAATCAATATAAAACCCTTAAAAACTTTATATCTGTACTTTGAATTGCATGAAAAATTGTGAAAAGAAAGTCAAAGAAAGAAAATATTGAAATAAAAATTGCGAAAGCAGCAAGCAGAAATTTCACGTTTGACCTTTGAAAATCAACAGAAAAAATCTCTTTGTTCACGAATCACGCGAAGCTTTTACGCAAGAAAATCAAAGATACACACACGCTGTGCTTTCGCTGCCGAGGAGTGCCAGAGTTCATGCAAAAACAATTTTCATGCGTTCGCGTTTTAGTTTCGGTTGAAAATGGAAAATGCACCATTTCCTACATGTTGCAGCATTCAACTTGATTTTCGATGAGTTTGATGAGGTCAATGACCTGTCTTGTTGAGGTTACATTTTTTATTCTTCTATTTTTAAAATTTTTTACACTAACGAAACACTAAAATGTTAGTGTTTTTTAAATGCTAATCTTTTCTATGTTTGTAATTCAATCGGATATTTTTGACGCGACTGACACTGATAGAATAAATTTGTATTCGTTGTTTCGGAATTCGGAGTGCATTTTTGCTCTGGTTTCAGGCTTCAGTTGTCAGTGTTCTACATTTATCCGTGATCGGTGCGCACTTCTTTGTTGCAGTGGGAAACTTGGTACTTTTCTATAGTTTCTACTTTTGGACCTTCATCCTCTGCCCTCACGGTTGGTTTTGTAGGAGTGACTCCAGTTGTAGCCAACAATGTTTTTTAACGACGACATTCTGTTCCGGAATGGCCGTTTGGCTCTAGTTTGGAGAGTTGGAACGCTGGAGCTCGTAAACAAGAAAAAGCAAAAGAAGAAGGATCTTCAAGCTGTGGTGGAGGCAAGCCTCACTATCATTTGGTGAGTTGGTTAACTTTCTTCTTGTATCACTGCACATTATAAAGTATTATGGTGTATAGCGTTACGTGGTTCATGCAATAATGACTTAAACCGTCCATGTCAATGCGTTTTAAAACCAACAGCATTGGTATTGGTGTGCAATTTTTTTTACTTTTGTGCAGATCAGAAGGCTTTCTCTAACATTCTCAAATCAAGCCTGATTCCAATCTCATTCCTTTTGATTTACAGTGGTGACATTCGGAGATTGTTCCCTTTGATGGGAACGGCACATGGCATTGGACTGTCCAAGATGGGTACCTTAGTCAAGGGGGTTGGAGCGATGTACTGCCTTAAAATCGACAAACTCGCCAGTAAGATTCAAGAGTCAATCAATTTGATCTCAATTGCATGAGGTCAAATCTACGAATTTACACTAAGAGTTGAAAATTCGAGTGTAGGTTTTTTCATCGTTAACCATTTCATCGTCAAGCCATTTCATCGTCAACCATTACATCGACAGTACCATTACATCGCCAGTTATTTACATCGTCAAGCAAATCATCGAATTTT
>JAANSM010002289.1:0-15482 GCA_036850725.1 Orchesella villosa
TCCTTCAAACAAAATTCACATTTGTAGGGTTTCTCCCCAGTATGTACTCGCATGTGCGTTTCAAGGATTGCCTGCTGAGAAAATGCCTTCAGACAAATTTCACATTTGTACGGTTCCTCGTGCGTATGTATCAACGAATGCGTCTGAAGATTTCGCTTCTGAGAAAATGTTTTCTGACAGATTTTGCACTTGTAGGGTTTCACTCCAGCATGTCTTAACAAATGCTTTTGAAGGCATGTCTTGCGCACATACTTCACATTTGTGAGGCTTTTATCTTGTGTGTATCAACAAATGTCTATACAGCATTCCCTTCCGTAAAAATGCTTTCTGGCAGATGTTGCACTTGTGGGATTTCTTACCAGTATGTAGTAACAGGTGTTCTTGAAGGCTATCGTTCCTAGCAAATGCTTTCGAACAAATTTCACATTTGTGGGGTTTCTCTTTTGTATGTACAGAAAAATGCCTCATTAGATTACCCGCATTGGAGATTTTTGAGCAAACTGAGCAGGTATGTGATTTCATACTGGTTGGAGTCATGGTGATTGATTTATCTGATTTTGTTATTGAAGACATGCGTGGTAGAGATGATATGATGAATGTTCTCAGCTATGAATGCGGTCTGTACCTCCTGATAATAGATGCCAGATGATTCTTCGGGATTTGCTAGTAATTTTTCTGCAACGACTGAAATAATAAAATGTGTGTCAGAAAAACTCAACCTATACATTCATTCGTCATTTGTAGTATGTATTATACTTAAGGAAGACCCTCATGGTAAGCGACGGTAAGGGAATCATTTGCATTTAAATGTTAAAAGCATGTTATCATTGGAATCAATAAGTGAAGCGCAACGTTTAATTGCCCATTTTCAGTCTTAGTAACAATGGTAAAAGCACGTCAAATGGTTAGACGTTCCAGTAGATCGTCTTCTACCAGGAATTTTTACAGATGTTAATGATTTTATAATCCAAATCTATTCTACAACCGATTGTGAGTACGGTAGACCTAACCGCAACTCTTTAAACTTTTCCCTGAGCAAACAATTGAAAATAAAAAGGGAACTTTTTCCACATGTAAGTTAAATGGAAAAATTCCAGCAAATGTTAACCTCGCATATGAAAGAAAATCACTTGAAATTCGCTTAGGCTATAATGCAGAAATATCAAGAAACTGTTTCTCCGTACTTCAGAAAAAAGATCAGCCGTGCTGGACTTCGTGATTATTCTAGTTATCTTAACCATTCTATTTGACTGAGACAGGATGAAGTTTTCATGACGCGTGTGTATTATTATGACACATGAAAACGTAACGTCAAATTTGAAATGCCTCCAAGGATATTTTGATAGGTCAATGACACGAGTCATTTTAATGGCTTCCTGAACACATGCTTTTAGAATCTGAAAATGCTTTTAATTGATGAGCGTCTCCTTTAAGTAATAATTAATTTTATTTAAGAAGACGTCTGTTGGGAACGGAATCGTCATTCTGGAGACAACCAAAACCTTTCCTTCATCCTGTTTCTCAGTAGCAGAAGGTTCCGATAAGTGTGAAGCCTCTTAGTTCTGACGGAGGAGGTGGTAACGGCTTAGCCTTACTACAACAGTAGCCACCCGCTGCTGCTGAGATCCTTTCGTCCCTACTTCGTGGTGCTTCCTTTCTCCAATCCTGTGTCACTCTAGTTTATCATGGAACCTCAGGGGTTCCATGGGTGGGGCTGTTGGGAACGGAATCGTCATTCTGGAGACATCTGGAGGAGTCGTGATGAGTCATGAGGACATGCACCCCAGCTTGTGTGTAAGCCAATGTAGAGGCAATGCATGGTCCACTCCATGCCTCATGCACGCTCTCCAGTTCTCCAGTAATCCAAATAGTTATAGAATAAATGCTGCAAGCACATTCCCTTCATGTGTATTCTACGTTGTTCTAGAAGGAATGGTGCTTGCACTCTCGTGTACCAATAGCCATAGCTATATATCGGCAGCATCTCTGCCTCTTTCCCTTCACTTCTTCTTGAGCACTCTCTCAGAGTAGTCAACGTGGGTTGGCATGTCCACATCTTTTCTTTGTACGTAAGCTCCCTTTTACATCTTTTGAATTCACCGACGTGGTGGATAACTATTAATTAGTTAGTTAATACGTGTTTTTGACCACTGCCATTGTGTTCTAAATCATTTCCTTTGTTCGCCTCACCAAACACCTTTCAGATAGGTTGTGCATTGTTTGTGTTAAGATCTTCTGAATTCTCTGCCGTGGTGTTAGCATTTCTCCGACGTGGTCGATAACTACCAGTTAGTTAGTTAATAAGTGTTTTTCGCCACGGCCACTCTCTTCTAAATCCTTTTGTGCATTCGCGTCAAGAAACATCTCCTTGATAGGTTGTGTATTTTTCATGTAACTTAAGAAACTAGTTCTTTGAATTCATGTGTTTTGCCCAAGTGGGCCTTCTTCAATAAAATCAGTAAAAACCAATATTTTCTGCCATAGACTTTTTCACATACTTAATTGCATAACTATTATTAATTAATCACTGCATTTATCACCAACGTAAACATGGTCACATCTTCTTGATAGGTTGTGTATTTTTCGTGTAACTTAAGAAACTAGTTCTTTGAATTCATGTGTTTTGCCCAAGTGGGCCTTCTTCAATAAAATCAGTAAAAACCAATATTTTCTGCCAAAGCCTTGTTCACATTTCATTGCATAACTATTATTAATTAATCACTGCATTTATCATCAACGCAAACAGGGAATGACAAATATGCAAGAAAATAGAAGATAAACGATCATGCTTGAACTATGTAAGAAAAATCGGGCCAAATTGAATACGCGTTATTTAGAGTGACACGTTTTCCAGCTCTATGAACCAACAGCGTGAATGGAATAGAAGTAGGTATCATTCTCAAAAAGAAAAAAAATGATACTTGGCAGGGTAGCAACGAGGTAAAAGTGGAAAAGATGGATTTGATTTGTTTGTGCTCTCAAAGATTGCACCTATGCTAGCAACTCTTGCAATCTTGCGTTGTGTTGGGGGACTAATTCTGGTAATCGCAAGGTTTCAGAGTAACAATTAAATTTATTATTACGATAAGTATTTCGCTTAAGTTTTTGATATTTCTCTCCTTAAACGCACAACACTATAATGTTCGTTAAGAAATGCTTACCGACAACAATTGGATTAGAACGAAAGTAATTTGAGACCAATTCAGGAATGCTAGCCGTCATTTCGGAATAGATTCCTCTGAAATAATGTATAAATAATTAAATCAAAATGACGAGTAAGGATTTAAAACAAATTGTAGCCTTGAAACAAAAGCTTGACTGTAATTCACATAGTCCGCTAAATAAAATCATATATCTATCAATATTTTTAAACAATCATTGTTTATTTATTACGCCTTGAAATTGAAAATACATAGCTTGATTTCGATATGGTGCATAAGCCATATTTCTTGACTTATGTATTAACACAATGTTGTAATAAATTTAAAGTATTGTCCAGAAAATAAGCAGAGCAATTTATTTTGATACGTTTTGCGCATCACCGCAGTTTATTACTTTACCTTACTTGTCGCGTAGTGGCCTTACTAATGAACGATACTTAGTCTAAGGCGTACTTTTGACTTCAAAGTCGTGGAAATTAAATCATACAGTCAACAAGGGAAGGAATAAAATTTAGATGGAACGGAACGAGGATTTTTGAATGATGAACTGGACCGTAACAAGGATTTGATACGTGTACAAAATTACACAGCATTGAAAACCACAGTTACCATAAAATGAACTGAAAATATGTTTAATTGATTAGAACGCGCTCATTTTTATACAGCCCTGCTTACGAAAACATATTTTGATTCCAAATATTTATTTGTTTCTTTGTTATTTTACCAATAGCAGAAAAACACCAATACGAAAACATCACTATATCGAATGTCTTCCAGTATACAGTATACTACTCAAAACAGCGCTATGTTATAGTATAGCAACTGTCCGTATTTAGCTTACCGGAAGTTTATCCGACAAGTATAAATGATACCAAAGTTGATAAGGGCTCATTATCTATACACGAAAGCGCTAAATATGTTGACACCATGCCTAATTGCTTTCCTAAGTACAGAAGACAAAATGTTTTCCCATCCAAAATGTTATTTATGAGCCCACAAAAAAACAACTAACATTTAGGGAAATGTAATACACAATCATGTTAAACCCTTACCGTGCCGTGTCTAAGTTCAAATAACAAATTCTTCATTAATGCATACGAACTTTAACACATTGGTTGCCAACAATCCATGTTCACCTAAGTAATTAAATCGATAGCAGATTAAGATATGGGCTTTTCAATAAAATTATATGGGCTTTCTTATACTATGCATACACACAGTACTACAAATTAAAAACGACGTCCATTTATTTCAGTGTAACATTAGCACTACACAAATATATGTACATGTAAATGTATGTACGTAGACGAAAAAGAAACCCATGTAAAACCACTTGGTGTTGTTGATTCTTCTACTCTATGCTATACTTCGGTAAATTAAAAAAAAACATCCCAATGATAGCGACACAAGCGATTACACTGACATCCTGTCCCGTCTTGTTTTTTTCCCGCACGGTGACCTGACACCATTGACATTGAAGAACTAACCCACACGCTGCAAACATACGTATGCGGCCATTTACCTTTAACAAAAAAAATGGAAATATCATGGATAGTTAAATTTCTTTTTATTATAACGGTTGCTGCTCAGGATTACACTTCTGTTTATCAAAATAGTTTGATTCACTTACGAGACACAATTCTGTCAGCAAATTTAGACAACTCCATTTATTGGTTTCATTCCGTAGATCCTGCTATCCTTCTTGGAAATAACAAAAACATATTGCGAACATCCATTTTCTCAAAATATCACCCTGAAACGATAAATCTCAACTATTCATCAGACTGCAAATTTACCAAACCGAATAATATAATTTTTACCATCGTTGACAAAGATAGCTGGAAACGTCTATACGGTTTCTACTTACTTGGTTTGTCACCATCCACCCAATTCATTTTGTTCGTTAAATGTATCAACGTTGCCACCAACAACTGTAACCCAATAATCCCCAATATCCTTAAAAAGCTACCAGCCATCAAATTGGTCGTATTTCCTCTTGGCTTTCTTAACACAAAGAGGCTTGCCGGGTTAATACTTTCAAACAACTATTTTAATCAGGGAATTGAAAATTTATTCAGAATAGTTCAGCGGGGGATTTTCAAAAATCCACTGCAATTTCACAAGTCCAATTTTTGGAATGGAAATAGGGTAAAAGTCCCTGCTAAAATTCACGTAACTTGGATACATTTCTATGAATTATTTGGTAACAACCGTCATTTATGCTCAGTTGTGGTGGCAAAAGCAAAGTATTATATGTATTCCCACTACTGCAGCTACGATGTATTAACAACTCTATACCTGGCCGAGGTGCACAACATGACCATTCCACTTTTAAATATTTTTGATCCTAATGAGGGAGGTGGAGTTGATCTAACCTTGAACTCTGAATTTATTGGACCTTCAAGTTTTGAAGCAAGAGAAAACCGGCTATTTACGCATCAACATACTGGTTTATCATTCTCCAACGACGTAGCAAAGCAATCGATTTACTGTCTTGAAAGAAAGCCTCAATCGAAAATTGCATTTGACTACGAGATTTGGGCTGCACCATTTTCATATAAACTGTGGATTTTAACATTTGTAGCTTTGACGATAGCCTATGCCATTCTCTTACGTAATATGAATCCCACAATTGGTATACCCACTGTAATTGCCTTATGTTCTAATCAAGGGTTTCAAGTTAAATCAAGCAACCTCAAATTTTACGTTGTAATGATATTTCCTGCTTTCTTTTTGGGTTCATTTTACGGCAATGAAATTACCAGTCTAATGGTGTCTCCACCAGTGTTGGTCGGCTACCAAAGCTTGAAACAGATATTAGAAGATGGTTACAAAATCATTTTTCAAAATTCAACTGAGTATAAAACAGATATTTATGATGAAACGTTTAAAAGAATGGATTTGCATTCCAAAATGAACACCAGTTTCCGTTTCGTAAGTGACTTTGCGAATGCACAAAGCAACGCAAATTATCTAACAAACCACTCCGAAAAGAACATTTTAATCGAGGATACGGATGCTGTGGTGCATTCAAAATTTCTGATAGAGGAGAAGCTTGTGAATCAGAATGTAAGTTGTCATATTGTTCCCGAGAAAGTGGTGCCATACTCATTATTTAGAATATTTTACACGGTTAATCGCTACTGGATGATGAGAAATGTTCAAAGAATGAAGGACGCTGGGTTGGATGTGAAGTGGGAGGGGGATACACAAACATATCATTTTCAGACTGAGCAGAGGTTTTTACATCGAAAGGGAGGACACGCTGGGGGAATGGACCTCATTGTTTTCCCGAAATTTATTCCCATCCTAACTGTATATCTAGGTAGTTGCGTTGTAAGTGCATTTATTTTGCTAATTGAAAAGTTGCAATTTCGTTGATACCATATTTTATCCGAAGCCAAAATGTAATTCTAATGGAAACGTTATTCTAGAATACATTTAACTCATAATTGTTTGTTAGCACATGCAAAATGCTGTAGCAAATATAATATATAAAATAAGTTATTTAAATTAAGTATGGAGAACTATTTAACATGTTAAATACATTAGTCACAACATTGTATAGTAATAATGTCAATATGTCAGTAATATGTCCATATCAAAGATAATGAAGTGTCGTAACCGTATTGTTTGGAATGTAGCACACCTTTTACTTAAACCTGCATTTATGATCAATCAATTTAACCTAATATATAGATGTTGTATAGGTTAACTTAGTTAAATTTATGCAAGTAAAGTGACATAAAGATATAATTTGCAGTAGTTAGTAGTACAATATATTATAATACCGATTTACTATAGTACATTAGCTTGAAAAATATTATTTTTCATTCTTAGAAATTTAAAATATATTCTGCAAGGTATTTTAAAACTCATTCTTAGTAAAAACACTTTGATTCAAAATTATTAGAATTTGAACAATCATAACTAATGCCACCAGTAAATTTAATCACTTTAATACATTAGACTTTTCAACATGCATTCAAACCTTTCATCTGAATCTAATCTTAATGAATGCGGTTCGTTTGCTGTGTGTCAAACGTGTTCGACCACAGTGTGCTGTGGTCGAGGAGATTTAGACGAGCTTTTGTTAGTTTCCAGTTACGACATGATTTTGGGTTGATGTAAACAATCACTGCGCAGTTTCGTTTTGGAGAAGGAAGCGCTATAAATTTGAATTCTTAGCTTTCTGCCAACCGCTGGATGGATTTGTCACAGATGGCATTGTCTACGCTATGTTTTACTCGTTTGGTTGGCCAGTATTCAATTTTGGATAATATAACTGGTATTTCCAATGATTCAACGATGTAGAATTCCTGTTTTCAATAAAATAGTTATGTAGATTTAAGGTTTGCACAGTATGCAATCAATAAAACAGTTTAAATTTACGTGACGTTTGATGTACTGAATACTGATGTGAATTGTGCAATCGCGAAATAGCTGAAGTTCTCTTTTCAAGTGGAGTACAGTTTGGGTTGAGTTATTTACTAGAAACGCAATTATAGTAGAGCGATGAAAAGTATGATTGTTTCGACAGAAGCAGAAAATATTTCAATATAGGGATGTATCACGATTCCGTTTTGGAATTATGCTACAATTAAATGTATTTGACTCAAAATTTTGTCACCTTAGTATGTGGCAGTCTAACTGTAAGACTGATACTTTGTTGCTGGCTAAGTTTCAAGTAGACGTGTTATGTCTAAATTAAACAAATAGGCATTCGCAATAACTTAGAAAGCATTTCTCATTACAACATGGTTTTATAATATTCATTAAGATTCTAACCACCTTAACTTATTTTCCAAAAACATTTGTCCTAATTAATCCAGAACTAAGAATTTTGCCTTTCAGTACTAAGATATATTAAACTTGATGTCATGAATATTTTAGGCAACATGTGTCATAACGTTTGTAGGTATATTACTTGGTCAGGTTTCAATATTTCAGTGCCTACCGTAGACGTTTTTAAGTGATATTATGAATGTAATTTATTCCATGTAATGTAATAAACGGATTTATTCCCTTGAATCGATCGAAATGCGTACCAAACATACAATTTTATTTCATCTACTCTGATTTGTAATAAAATTTAGCAGAATTCCCAGTTGGATATTCTGGAAATTAAATGCACCAAATTATGACATATTACGTATGGATATAATTAGGGCTTATGATATTTCAACCGTTTTAGATGGATGGGTAAATATCGTTTATTAACATTTTGACTTTGGAAAAAAAGTGAATGTTTCTATTAAAAACTGTTCTTTTGAGTGATTTACAACTTATACTTACATCTAAAACTAATAACTTTCTTAGCATTGCATTTCAGAAGTGAACTAGGGTTAGATGATTTTAAATCCACAGTGGGATCACCCTATTGTGCTGTATCCTACTTGAGATACTTTGTTGGTGGCTAAATTTTAGGTCAAGGTCTAATGTCTTACGTCGTCTAATAAGCTGCAATAATTCCCTGATATCTGAAAGCACTACACAGAATTCTCATTACATCTTTGTTGTAAATTATTCATCTCTATAGCTCTCCACTAACATATTCATTATTTCGAAAGCACTTATCTAAATTAATCCAGATTTTTTTAAATTGTTGTAAGGTGTTGCTAAAACCTGCCTTCCTATATGTTTTATGAAATACTGACAAATGCTCATGTAGGTATTTCCTGGTCTTCATGTGGTTAAATGTATAATGTAGATGATTGCGCATCCGCTTGATCCGTTCATATATGGCTTTTTTCGATTATTACTAAAGTGACATTGTCGTAATAACGCAATGAAAATGTTTTGTATATACTTCTCTACTTTTCGCTTTTGTTACAGATGTTAACTTGGTTTTAATTTGGAAGTCATTATTTTACTTCAATAAACTATTACTTGCATCATCCTTACTTATTGCAAGAAATAAACAAATAATAAACAATATTACTAGTGTCGCATAAACTACCCAAAATATGTTTCTTAGCCTTATTTGGTAAGGAAATTGACAAACAATTTGACCAAATATAATAAATATATTTTGACCCTGCCAACTGCTCATGAGATGTGACGAAAGTTTTAACCCGTTTTCATCTTGTATAACTATGTGTTGGGATACGTTCCCTGTACCTCTAACTATTTTCCAAAACAATTCTGTAAGGAATGCAATAATACCAAAAATAGGACATGTGAAATATAAATAAATTACTGTAACAAAATTTCCCGATAATGAAACCCCAGTCATCTCTATATTATTATTGTTACTAGCCTCCGCCATTGTGACATTCCAAGTTCTGATTCTGACAATCCAATTTTCCCATAAATTTATCAGCCCTGCCTCGTTAATTGAATACAATCTTCTTGCAAATAGAGTAGCCGGGAATGGAACATTTGCAAAATAAAAGTTGTTTACCAAATGACCAAATGATTTTCGGCTCTTACTAACTACAGCTTTGTGTGGCAATTTCGAAGTTGAAGACTTTTGCATTACTTTAAGTTTTGAAAATACTTCTTGAACGGCGGTGTGCTCGTCAACGTACGCATCAAACCCACATTCAGCAATTCTATTGAAATGAAAATCCGGACTTAGGAACTCAATGAGTTCACCTCCATTACTTGGTTTGTACATGAGAGACTTAGTGAGGTTTAAAAGCGTCACATTTTGGTGTAATAAAACGCCCCCCATAACCCATTCAAATTTATAAATCCGCAGAGTACGGGCTATGTCGCGTTCCTCAGGAACAGAGTATCTGATACGATCCATATTATCATCCATTCCCGGAGTATATAACGTGAAGTTGAGAGCAATGAGTTGATCGATAGCTGTCAAAGTCCGTTTAGGAATTGGTGCTGCCAAGTCCTCAATATTTTGACCTTGATAGGCATACGATAGGATTAACCCACAAAGCACCCATGCCCCACTTATTATTCTATTGTTGCCGATAACTTTTGTTCCCTGGCCCAACAAAACATTGTAAGCAAAGGTAAGTTCCGCAAAGTAATTACGATCAACGCCATTTTCGTTAATATTGGAAATTGGTGAAAGCAATTTGTGTAAAGTTGTACAAATATGTAAGGCTAAACCGCTCAAAGCAAAAGCTGATAACAGAGCAAACCAACTGTACACATCAAAAGCTGATATGAAACCGTAAGCGGATATTCCACCCGTTTCTTCATAAGGGGCACACGTTACAAAATGCAATTCTCCGTGTGTACTTGAAGCCGAAAAGAAACTGTCTTGGAAAGCCTTGCTGGCAGTTAAGAAAGCGGGATAAAATACATGAGAGTTTGCGTCAGGAATAACAGGTAGGCATGAGGAATTTGGTGAAACCAGGCTAATTGCTACTACATTAATATCAAGTCCAGGCCTCCTATATTCAAGTAAATACTGGGATTTGAGACCTGTAGCAAACGCATAAGACAGGGTGACAGCATTCCAAGTTGTGCCGCGAAAGTCAAAATTTAGAAGTTCCAGCTCATTCATAGTTTGACTGTCTCTGAATTGATTGTTTGTGTATTCACATAATAATTTTCTTCTGGCGAATTCTTTTCCTGAACTTGTCGTCCGAACTTCCATCTGGTTAGTAACAACTGAATTGTAATCATGCGGTAAGACACAGGAATAGGTGACAGTCATGCAATCACAGATGGCTCGGGGACTGGGTGACACTATGAATGTTATGTGGGTAGGAGCAGTCCCATACATAAATGACTCATATGTCCAGTATTTCCAATTCGATTCTATTACTAAATGGGCATGCGTTAAAATTTCTACAGCCCGATGAATAATTTTATGTCTGTTTGCCGTTACATGAATTAGAAATTGATTTCTCTTGTAAACAATATGTTTTTTGTGTGAGTAGCCACTTTCAAATGATGCGTTAATTGAATAATCCAAAACTGGGTCCATGAATGTTTCCGGAAATAAGTGGTCTCTAGAAACGTAATCAGACATTTTAAGTTTCCACGTAGGACATGATTTTGGATCGATATAGAGGACCACCACACAGTTCCTTCTAGGGGGAGGTCGTGCCCTGAATTTGAAACCTTGATTCTCCACCAAACGGTAAATGTATCCGTCACATATTGCGTTCTCTTGTATTTTTGTTGACTCTGAGCTGTTATGGTATAGCTCATTACGGCTGTATTCATTTTTGGATAGAATTAAGGGAGTTTCTAATGGTTCAACGTTATACGTTTCCTGTAAAGTAGTTATAAAAAATTGGTAAACAAATTTACTTTGTGGCTGTGGTTATACTTTTAAATAAGGGGTTGCAATGTTACCTCATTTTGAAGAGATTGAATGCTAATGTGGATTGTGCAATCCCGAAATAGCTCCAGTTCCTTTTTCAATTGAAGTAAAGTTTGTGTCGACTTGTTTACTGCAAATACGAAAAGCATAACAATGAAATACATGGTTAAGTTTTGAATGGTAGAATCTAATATTTTGGTATTCGGATAGTATGAGGATCCGTTTCTCATTTAATATATTTTGTTATATGGATTCTTTTATCAGGACAGTTCTTTATGCAATTGTGATGAATCCCGAATGTATATGTTACTCTATTGGTTGGTAGAGCTAGAATGGCGCTCCCATATCGTCTCGTAATATGTTTTTCTGAACAGCCGAAATCCAATTTACGAAATTCTTATTAACGTTTTGCATTAGCTAAAAGTATTTATGGTCATCTCAATCAGCTCATTTCATTACTAAAAAATCTTTAACTCTTGTGGACATTATTAATTTGATAACGTATTACAGCCTATTAGTTCTAAGTGAATGTCAGGAAATTAATTTACTAATCGAGTTTTCACTACATAGAATATTAGGAATGTCAAATGATACTGGAGAAGCTCCACAGCGAATATGCCGACGAAAGGAAGCATGTTCAAATTTTGAAATTCTAAAGTAAACGGACATGTAAAGTTAGCCTATTCGATGCATATAAGATCTGGGGTAAATTGATACATAGGAAATATGGACATTGTGAGATTTCGACAAAGGACCGTAGTTAACTTGGACTTGAAATTTTGAACGAGATCAGCCCGGTGGAGCGAAGTGAAAATGCGAGTTACGGGGAGGACCAAGAAACGCACTTGTTTCTATACTGAGTATACAATAAGTAATTATTAAACAAAGATACACGTATGTAGATCAGCCTAATGGAACACTCTCTAGCAAACAATTGGCAGTAACGATAAATATTTAAACAGCGGTGTTATTAGTTAAATTAGAAACCCCAACTGTAGTAATTTGCTTAAAATTATAATAATCGTTTCTAGTTTTTTTACTGTAAGGCAAACGCAAAGCATTGGCATGAAAAACAGAATATAGGTACTGCAAAGAGAAGTAGTTACGTCGTTAATTGACCCACAGAAAACGAAATGGAAATATCCAGGATTTTTTAAATTTCTTCCTGAATTAACTGCCTCTACTCAGGATTACACCCCTGTTTGTCTTCAATCTAACAGCATGGTTAACAATTTGCGTTGAAAATATCATTATTCTATTGATTAAATCGTTACCAGTACATACAATGCGGACCTTTACCAAGCAAGGTTCATTATCCAATTATACCAAACCTTTCGAACGTGTTTTATATGAGCATCGTGTAGAAGTAGAGGACATACTTAAGCATGTCCTTGTCATTATTATCATGCAACCTTTAAGAATATTCATTCAACTATGTAATCAAGGATCAAGTCTAAATAGAAGGATAGTCTTTAGAAATATGAAGGGTAATATTGGGTGTAGATTTGCTGCGGCCCTGCTCCTTGAACCAATTTGATGCTTGTGTGCTGATGTTGGTACATTTGTTTCATGGAGACCCAGTGGTAATGCAATATATAAGTATAATATGTGCATGTGAATAATTACACTAGACTTTGAAATTCAATAACACATAATTTACTTGGTTTTGGCAATGGCGAATCACTATATATTTAAGTAATCATAAGTTTTACAAATTCAGTAATTTTGATGTCAATGATTACCATCTCAACCTTGTACTCATTTCCTTCAGCGACATTTCCCATATAATTTCTTAAAAAATAAAGTTTCTAGATAACAAAGCACAAAAATGATAATATCAGGCAATTTTGACTCAGAAGCTTCCCGTTTCTAATCGAGTTTGGAACAAGCAAAATGTTTAGTCAACAAATTTACAATTATCTACATTCTTTCGACAAACTTTCCAAAGTGTTTGGTGTAGTAGCTTTTAGCTTTGACCAAACTACCCAAACTTTTTACCAAGTAGAAGAACGAAAGAAAAAAGTTGGCCTCAATTTCTATGCATTTGGTATTTGGCATTTTTTAGCTTCCTTTATCATCTCTAAGTACTATCGACTTGGTGATATTAACCGTTATAACCTCACATTTGCTTACTGGATTGCTGGTCTCCAAATTTTATTAATTTCGTCAGTACTCCATTGGTTCTCTCACGACTTTTGCCTTCTCGCCAATGGATTTTTCACGTTTATGCGATATATGCATCGTAAGTTAAACAAACGTTTAGGTATTTATTTTTAAATTATGAAATAATTTTTTTAATACAATTATCAATACTACCATTAATGTCTTAATAGGAATCTACATTCCATCCTTCAACCCAGAAAAGAGTATCATAAGCACTGTTGTAGACATCTTGCTAAAAATCCTTGCAGTATTTACTACAATTTCATATATAATTATCACATCCTATTGTGCTTATGATCCTCGAGCTGCCGTATTTTTAGGTGATTTGATTCCTGAAAACTATTTTTACTTTCCGATTCGTTTGCTTGTTACTCTTTTTCACGCTTATTGCAATATATTCGTTCATTTCTGCATACTTATCATTGGTTGCGTGGCAGTTTTGTATGGAATTTATGTTACTCCTATCATCACCAAGGAAGTTCGAATTGGTTGCTCCAATTATAAAATGGATGACGAACTCCGACGTCCACAAAATATCCGACATATATTCAGATCACTTCAAGTTCTTCAGGCTTATACTATGTGCGTTTTTGGGCCTTATCTTATGATTGTTAATGCAAGTTTTATGTTTACTTCGTTATACTGCAATTTTGTCCTTATTAGACATTGGAAGGTTTTAGAATTGATGGCCAAAGGTCAGTTTCTCGTGTGGACATTTGTATTTATTGGGTTTTGGTCATGTTTTCTAGAATTAGGAAAATATTTCCTTATTGGAGGTAATAAGACACTTCGGTCTTGGAAAGGAGAGAAATGGGTGAGTAATGCAGAGAATAAAATGATGAAGAAATTTCATCGCTCCTGTCGGCCCATTTTGATGTGTAATGGGAAACAGTTTGTGGTTGGAAGAGTAACTGTTCTAGTTTTTCTTCGAGGTGTTTTTAGAGGAACGTGTAGGGCACTATTGATGAAGAAATAATGGGAACAAGGAGAAAAACATGAAGACTTGTGACAAGCAAATACAAACGGCTTATTAAATTCTTTCCTGCAACACTTAATATTGAAATAATCTTAAAATAAATAAAATTATAGACGCCTGTTGTATAAATTTAATATAAGAACGTGCTTGAATATCGCATTTTTATTAGCCGTCACTCATTAATTTCAACATCTATGCATTCTACATTTCATCCACAAAATAAATACTCATTGTTTACTAACATTCATCTCTGGTTGTCAGCAAGTTTTATATAAATAACAACAATCGTGATCTTGCATAATTGATTGATATTGTATCAGTTTTCCTTATACTTAATAAAGTTTTTAAGTTATCTTATTGCGCATGCCTAAGATTACGATTGAGAAAAGAGCTTTGACCTATTTCTCGAAATGACAGCTTTCAAACCAAATCTGTCACTTTAACCGTACATAGAAATTTTAATACCAAACAATTGACTTTTGTGCTCTTGACTTACTAAGGAAAATCTTACGTCGCATTATAAAACGACTATTTAGTCGGAAAAATTTGTACCTATTGGACTCATTCATTCGAAAACACTTCATTTGTAATTCGAGAGCAGTCTGTTCAAGTTGCAAAAAAATTAATTTCTAAATTTAATAAAATCATGGCAAAACTGGGAGGTAAAGTCATCTTCATAATTCTTGTGTTTGCAATTGTTTGTTCGGTTATATTGGCTCTTCCTCAACAGGTACGTGAATTACTACGTTTTACAATTTTTTTCTTATTTTCTATATTATTTGAAACAATTTACGAGTTTTATAACGTTTAATTGCTAACTCAGACCGAAGAAAAATGTAGCAAACAAGGTCAGAGCTGTGCCAATACCACCTGCTGTACTGGCAACGCTTGCTACAATTACAACAAAATGTGTGGACCTTTTTTGGATGGATAACTACTT
>JAANSM010002290.1:0-15481 GCA_036850725.1 Orchesella villosa
GTGCGGATAGTAACCATTTCAGATCTTTGGAATACATTTCCATATAATCCAACCAGGTTAATAATGCCGTTTCTTCTTCCAAAAGCGTTTTGCAGGACGGTAGATAAAACTCAATGTAGTGCATGGAGGGAACCCATCTCTTATCCTAAAAATATAGAAAAAACCATCAATACACTTGTGGCATGGCATTGGCATTAATTATGACTAGGCTTACTTTGATACATTACAAACTTGAAAATTTAATTAACTTACCAATGCAGGCACTTGTTTCATGCTACCATTGTCACTTCTAATCTCAATCATACGGCTTTCTAATGGTATGGAACCATTATCTTCCTCACCTCCAGGACGGTCAGAAGTTGGAGGCTCATTCATTCCATCCTTTGTACTGCTTTCACCTCCTCCGTATAACAATTTCTTTTTCCTACACGAACTCATTGTGGCTGGCCCACAGTCATCAATAATCCAATTTACTGACACTTTACACCTTGCACCTTGTCTCAAATACCTAGAAAAGTATGATATCACATTACTCTATGAATGAATGAACAACACCTGTCTCCTACCACCTACTCTCACATATCTTTAAAAAATTAAATAAAAATTTCAAACACCTTGATTCTACCTAACCTGTCAGTCGGCAAAATCAGTTCAAACCCCGATGGTCACCAGAAAATTCAACAAACAAAACTGGAAACCGATGTGTTTTGTTACGACCGAAATGGTCATTAAACGTTGTACGTGAAGAACTCTGTGATTATGTGACACACTATAAAGTTAAGTTGATAAGAACTTTCACAGAAATGAATGTAGTATGTCGTATCAAATACCAAAAACAAAAAAGTCAATAAAAACGTATCTGAAAAGAAGTGTGTGGGAAGGCCGAAAGCAACAGACAGGTAGATTATAGATACAATACAGATACATAAATATACACAGTCAAAATTGAGCATCCAGAAACAGACTAGAACAGCTTTTGCCTATATGATAAATGCATTTCGTCATAAGGTTTGAATGCTTCAACATTTCGTGCTCAAATCTCAAAGTGATGAGAAGAAGGATCTCTATCCGATACGTTGAGCGACCACCCTGTGCGTGCTGTGGAAATAAATGTATGAAAGAGAAATGCAAATACATATAATATATATATTTATGTATAGAGAGAGATTTATACCTCTTCTTCATCCTTCAATTTTTCAATCACCAATGTATTGAAGAAGCCGAAGCCGAGACACTGACTAAAAGCCATACTGAAAGCATAATCCAAAATGAACATAACAAATTATTTTTTAATGTACGTTATGATGAGATTATGAATTCTTCAGGTGTGTGCAATTTAATGCCATTGCATTTGCCAGAGATCAATTGATCTATTGCTAAATTAATTTAAAAAACACGTATTGTTAAAATAATAATTATGATGTAAGAACTAACCATTAACCTTCAACCTTTAGCCAACAGTAAGCCTTTAAAAATAAATAATAAAAACAGAGTTCAGGAAAGATTCATTAGTATTAGTATTACTGTTGCAATTGCCAATTGCATGTCATTAGAGTATATGAAAACGTAGAGTTTAGAGTTGCATATTGGAGTTACATGTACTTTAAACTTGGTTTGACAGCAAGAAAAGAAAGTAGGAACTGTCGGTGGTATTGGCAATTAAATTAAATTAAATCAACCTTGATGGTGTATTTGATAACATGATAGTGCAGGTTTGAAAGTCAAAAGTGAGTCTAGACAAAGTTTTGCTCTTTTCGGTCTCAGAATAAGAAATAGTTGTATATTACTTATCTCATGCATAAAACTTTGAGCCGCGTTCTAAAATATAATGCAACTAGAGTTTAAACAAAGGTGCATGTATGGATCAGATCAGGATTTAGGATGCTAGTTTAGTAAGTATGATAAATACACACAAGTCATACTTTCACTTTACCTTCAGGTATGCATCCGGTATGGAAGGTTAAGGTAAGGTATTTAAGCCATTTCTTTGTTATACAACTAAAGTGTAAGGTATGACCAATGACCATTTAGCAACAGAGACGACATTAACCTAGAGACGGATATGGATTAGGGTTTATTGAAGATGAATTCCTGAACTTTACATTTATTTGGAGTTGTAAGCTGGACATTGGCGAGTCTGTGTTCTGCTTTGTTCTTGAATACAAAGTCAATGAATGTTTACTCAGCTCACTTCAATACATTTATCCGGTCTCTGGGCCCACACCCTTGTACTTTGTTTTCAAACAAAACAGATTCTTCTTGCCTGTTTCCATTCCATCCATATTCCATGAAGATATAAGGCACAATGAAATCAATTTGAGACTGCGATGAGATGTAAAATGTAAATGATGTCGGATGTGAACTGTTATTCCTATATGAGTTTGTACACACAAACAAGCGTAAGCCAGCACACCACACGAGCAAGGTTGATTCTGTTCCTGGTTGCATAACATAACACTTTGCTTTCAAACGTACGGCAAGCTTCTGTGAGCCAAAAATAATTCCAGAAGACCTCTTCAAAGATCTCTCACCATCAACCCATCTATCTTCATCTCACATTCTGACTTCAAGTGAAGTGCATGGTTGACGATAAAAAGTAACCCAAAGTTTCAGTATCAAATGTTAGTTTTCCTTTGCCAACAAGTTTTACTACAAATACTACAACTACTCCAACTCCAACCAAACACATCTGCTAAACGTGCCACTGCGTACTCCCATCCATAAACCAACTGCCAAGCCTGTAAAAACGTTACATATTACATTTCATCTAGTTAGTATTGAGATTGGGAGCATTTACATCCCACGTAGATAGAGATGTTGCAATAAAAAAAAGTTACGAACAAACTTACGAACTCATGTGCATGTTGTTTCTCAGATAGTAAAAAACTGAGGAAAAACATTTTATTGTGCGGTATTGACGATGAGGAAATCTCTGAAAATTTGAGGGATACATGCATACATGGAACAGAATAGTGACGGACGAAATCAAGAGTTTCTCAGCAATGTGGATTCTCATTAATGCCGGTCCTCATCTTCATTTCGTTCCCTTCTCTTGTCAGTTTAACAAATGCAATATGCAATAGCAAGAACGCTCGCAACTAAAACCCTCCTCTCCTCTCTGGATCACTTTTTCATGCATTCTGGTGCATTTCCTAAGGTTGTTGTTTCAGTAATCAAGACCATAAAACCCATAAATTTCCATCAGTGCAACTTCCATTGGGGGTTTACTCTTTGTGGTGAAAACATCATTTCCTAATCGTCTGTGGAAAATTTCAGTTTTACTGTTAACAGGGAAGCAAAACTATGTGAGTGAAAAGTGGACACGTCTGTCTAGCTGAACATTGGTTAAATTTCATTCTTTGGAAACTAATGTTAAATATTAGGCGTGTTGATATGAAATCATATCAATAAATTGGTGTAAAGCATATCCCAAAAACGAGACCTAACGTTTTAATTCATATCGGGAAAATGTCTGACACCGAAGAATCTACTTCTGAATCATGTAGTGATGAAAGCATCTCCGAAGCTGCTGGAGGAAACAGCAATAATCTCAGCAAAACAAAGCCACCAAATGATGGAGAAAACTCTCATTCTCCAAGGGGTCCACCTCCACCGATTCCTGTTAAACCTCCACGTGTGTTCGCTCTATTGCGGGGAAGTAGATCCAGAAGCGCTAGCAAATCCCCGAATTCTGAGAATCTGAGTAAAAACGAGGATTCTTCTAGTGCTGCCACTAATCCATCAAAAAGTGACAAGTCCAACGATTGTGAGCTTGTACATGAAAATGTTGAGCTACAAAAGTCGAATGCGGAACAAAGGATCAGAAAATCGGATGCCACTGCTAATGAGCAGAGTGCAAATAGCAGTAGTCATAAAATGAAAAGCGTAGAAATTTTCATAAGCGATGTCGATAATCCAAATGATCATGATATGATTCCTTTAGTAATTGACGACCTGCCATTAGTTCGAAGTGAGAATGTGATGATACAAAATAAAAACTTGACTGAAAATGGAAACGATGAGACGTCATGCATAACAGGTTCATGGGAATTGGATGATGATGATGAAGGAACTGACTGTAGCAGTAGCTGTAGTATCGAGAATCATCAAGATGTTGAAACTGAAGCTCATGCATCTTTCAAGAGAAAAACTACAGTTGGATGCGGCACAGCCGTTGCCACCTGTCACGGTGGCAGCAGCCATATCAAAGATCAGATCGTTGTGGTAAAGCTGGCAGCAAAATTTGTGGAATGTCCCTCGAAATCACCATCACCGAGGTTGCCTCCTCCACCACCGCCAGTACCATCATACCCTGACTCTTCATCGGCGGATTCATCGTGTGCATCCAACATTTCTGAAAGAGGTGCCAAAATGTGGAAGAGGCATGAAGATGATGATCCAGGAAAAGATGGAAATGAGCCAGGAGCTGAAGAAACCTCTACTTCCGAGCTTTATCAAAACATGGTCGTTGCCCACGGTCTCATGATAGGAAAGGAAATGGATGAAAGGGAAATTATGGTTACGAAAGTAGACCGGCAGCATATGGGAAGTGGGAACGGGAGTAGTCATTTCAATAAAACACAAGTTGGCCCCAATCTCCGTCTGCCGAGCAGACCATTGACGGTCGGGAAAAGTGTTGATGACTTTACAGATCCAGAGACAGAAACATACGAGGATGATGACCATTGTTACCAAAATATTGTTGTAAAGAAAGGTCAATTCTCAGTTGCAACAAAGAAAAGAAATAAAAATTCTAGTTGTGATCCATCCGTTCAAAGTGTTCCATTAATGGAGAAAGGCTACTCCACAAGAATAATGGAGCTGGAGTCACCAAGTTCGGAGACTCCAGTTCCAGTCGTGCACGCAGTCATCAATTTGCCCCCTCGGAAAGCAAGCTTGATAAAAGAGAGGAGGCGAACAAGAATGGAGAATTTATCATACCAAAAGGCTTCCCGTATTAATCAAATGATGGTGGCGGAATTTAAAGCTGCTGGGAATGATCGTCCCAGTTCCGTATCCATACGAGATGGAAAGGTGATGTCGGTAACGAGTAATAATTGTTCAGATTTTCCAAACAGTGATGGAACGGCTGGAGAGCCGGGTTCAATTATTGGGAAAGTGAAAATTGGATTTGATTTGAATAAGGCCAAAACCAGTCTGCAAAAGTCGAGGAATGTCGTTTCCAGTCAAGTTGAAAAGGCTGGCAAGTCAATGTCCTCTATGAAAAGGAAAGTGGGATCATGGTATCAGAGAAGAGTGAAAACGCCTGTGGAACAATTAGGAAGGAAGCAACACTGGTTCTAGCAATAGCAGTCTAGCTGGAGAAAGTCAGGTGGATTTGGAAGGGCTGGATGGAGATGGTGGGGGAGGGGCAGGAAGAAGATCTAGGTCACAAGGGACAAGCATTCGATCATTGACGTCAACACCCGCTGACTTGCTCAGTTATGATGAACAAAGTGTTGGAGATGAGCTAGACTGTCCTATGTACAGTAACGTCATGTTTGACCGGAAGTCGGCTGATACAAACTTGGAAAGTCTTGTGGGTTCAGATGAGAGTCCATTGGAGAAGAATGGAAGTGAGGAGGAAGATAGCTTTAAAACAAAGGTAATTACATGCATTTTTGTGTAATACAAACTCATGCTTTTCTTAGCTTTGCAACTGTCATAGTCCATTGGAGAAGAATGGAAGTGAGGAGGAAGATAGCTTTAAAACAAAGGTAATTACATGCATTTTTGTGTAATACAAACTCATGCTTTTCTTCGCTTTGCAACTGTCATCTTTTCACCTTTGCCATACGCATTGATAATGAAGCTAACAAGAAACTTGAAACAGTAGAGGAGACAGCATTGAATAGATGTAGATGCCGTGCCGTGGTCGTATTTTTATGACAAGAACCCCATACATATTTACATTGGTGATACTGACGCCTGTATAATTAACGCTATATCTGTTATCTATTGCTTACAACACGTATCCACTTTACGCATGTAAAACAAGTTGAACACACAAATACAAACAAAAGTATATATACTATATCATTTATGTATATTATGATGGAACGCATTTACAAGATTATTGCTGGTGTAACCTGCACAGTCTGTCTGTTGATTCAGTTAGAGATTGATATAGTAAAATACCTATGCTAATCAGTATGTGGGTTAATGTACTCAAAGACAAACTGAACTTGAGATCTCCACGTGTATTGTATCTGCTGCATACTCATTAAAGTCAATATCGACAGCCCATCATTTGCCTAGAATTTCTACTTTTTATGCACATTCGTTTGTATGCATTAGTCGATTGAATATTTCAACAAGTCATTTTAAAGGGAATAATATACATGTACACACAGGACTTAATGAGCGTGCACGACGCTGCTTTGTTAGCGACCAAAAGTGATGGTCAGCGTTTGATTTTCTACTATCAAAATCATTACTTACATGCATTGAGCTTGATAATAATTCATAGCAATATAAGGTGCAATTTTTGTGTACACAGGGTACAAAAATAAGTATAAGTACTTATAGTTAATAACTAATCAATAACAGTCCTATCTAACGACTGAATTTAAAAAAATATAAAGTTAGTGAAGGTATAAATATTGTGATCACGATCACGGCCACTCGTCATTCAAAGTACAATAGAAGTAAAACTGATATTGGAAGGAAAACTATTATTATGAAGATCTGGATTAAGATTCATTGCAATAAAGAAAACTCCAATGTGTTCATTCACAGTTCAGGAGGTCTCTTTGTAGGTTTTCAGTTTCAGCTTTTTGGCTTCGCGTCAATTGAGTTTTGAAGTCAAGGAACGGATGGATGTAATAGAAAACATCTTCAAGAATATTTTGTTCAATGCTTTATGCAAGCACTCTCTATTGATTAGATGCATATACATGTAGTATGTAGACAAAGCAGTTGTCTAAATATATTATGCATAAATATGTATAAAAGGAGTCAGCAGCCAAGCCAGGGGTCGGAGACTATACTATAACTATAGTGAGTACACCATTTAGTGAGATATAGGCCCCATTACATCCCATTAAAATTTACTTGAAGCTCTACGCATCTCTCGATTCATTGATGCAGCTGGTCTTGATGTACATGCACCTGCACTAGGTTAGCAATTCTATCATTTACCCATTTTACCCCCTCATTGAATATCATGTTGTATGACAGCAATATAATATGTGAGGCGACAGATGAAAAGTAAGATTCGTCCGTACAATTTCATCCTTAAAAAACACTGCCTGCTGCACTTCCAACTTCAGGTAAATTGTAAATAGTGAACCAACGTGGTAACAAGTCACAAGTAGTCCATGAGTTCACATTACACTCCTTTCCTTTCTGTATGTGGGTTTGGGTTCTATTTCGTTTTGAAAAGCTACTACTACCATAATATACCATCATCATCATATCACCGTCCCATGCAAAATCCTTACATGCGTAGGAAACTATATCAGCTTTTTTATGCATAATTGAAATCCAATGACGGATGATGTTTCATGCAAACGTAATCTACCTAGATGTTTACGCGCATCACATATAGCATCTCAGCACATGCGGGTATATGCCAACAAATACTGCATTACATGTGGATGCAGCAGGTAGAACAATGAGCATAATATAACATAACCCTGCCTTCAGGTAACTTTTTTTGTACTTGATTCATCAACAAAACAAGACTAGTTTCATCATCCCTTTACCTTACATACATAGTTTTTCTGTTTCGTACTGCAACATGTATTTTCATCCCTTCATGCATATCATCATGATTCTGTTGGTGTTGCATGTGTAAATATCTGATAGACAGATTACATGTGTCCGTTTGCATTAGCTGGTTTTTGTTTGGTACTGACTGATGCATATAATCGCAAACATTAAAGCAAAGCAAACCACCTTTAATATTTTACTACTGAAATGCTCACTTCTTCTTGTGGAGTACAAAAAGGATTAGATATATATTTCATGTGGCAATGCCAATCGCTGCAAACCAACAGAAAGAATTTTGCATTGTAGGGAAAAAAATTTTGACAGACAGCACAATATATAATATGATAGTAGTGCTTTTGTGTAGTTATATGTATCGCATGCAATGAAAAGAATTGCAGAATTATTTGAGAGAAGTCACACTCTGTATACCTACCTGTGCACCGCATTATTACAAGGAAAACTGAGGCAAGGTAGTTTAGTAGCTGTTTGGATTCATAACGTGACTATTGTGAGACGGTGTGATACTAGTGTTTGGCCGTTTTTCTTGAGAAACAATCGGCTTACAATTTACTGAGTTGTCTTGTTTGTTGAAGATTTTGTTGGAAGACACATAATTATCTTCATCTTTACCTGGTGTACATATATTATGTGTGTAATGTGTATATTATCAATCGTAAAGTCCTTGTGTGTTGTAGGATAACATGTACATGTAAAATTATAAACTTGAGGATATTACTTTGCTATCAATCATTATACCCCGTCTAGTGTCTAGTATCTTTCTCTTTTTGTGATGACTGAGATGAATTAGAAAAATCATTATATTGTGGTACGATTGGTAGTTGATTTTATGTATTTTTGTGGACAAAGTAAGGTGAGTGAGCCTGGTACATAAGGTACATTACACGAGTAAAGAGCTCCAAAAAATATTGTCATTTGCATGAAAAGTTTTATATGCACGCGATGCAATTTTTTTGCTGTGAAGGCTGAAGAAGACCAAGATAATGAGAGAAATGATCTCGGTTGGACACGGACACTGANTTTTTTTGCTGTGAAGGCTGAAGAAGACCAAGATAATGAGAGAAATGATCTCGGTTGGACACGGACACTGAACCTAATAAGTGCATATGTACACAACTGATTTAGGAGAAACGTAGAAAAGGATGATAGTGTGTTTGAAAACTTTCTTGTGAATTTTGAAACGGAGCTAAACGGAGAGCATTATTGAAAGTGTGTATTTTATACAAATAGATTGTTGTGGTATTGCATTCTTGCACTTTATGAGACAGTGGTCAGTGATCCAAGTGGAATAAATAGTGTGCGGAGAAGTAAGAAAGCAACCGACTTCTTAGGGACAAAGAGGAAAAATTTAAATGATGTTTTAAGCCAATTTAAGAAATGTAATTATTGGGTACAAAGACTCTTCTTGAATAAGTTTTATCCTTACACCCACACACACATGGTAATATAATCCATTGTGTTCTAAACTTGAAAAGGCTTAAGGTATACTTCATCTATATACAGTGTGTGAACTTTATATTGCGTTACATATCATAATATCAACGTTATGGTATAGTGTTCTTCACGAATTAAGTATAATATTGGCCAACCAAAAAACCATTTTTTTGTAACCGTTCTCATTCTTCATTGCCAAATGATTTTGTAGTGCTCAGCTAATCCCCATATTTAGTTTGCTTCAGCAAGTGCACAAAAATCCCTCCTTAAGGTCCCGTTAGAACCTTAAAATTACAAATTTTTTGTTCATTCCAATTTCGTTTCGGTTTATATTTCATTTGAGGTGCATTACCTTTTTGTGCGAACACCATCATCACCACCAAAATAACACTCAGGCTCAATAAGACTGCAGTATAGAGAGAAGGCTGACACACGTACAAAATCATTTTTATGAATGTGTGCGGTTCAGTATCATGATCGTTTCCACCGCTGCAGACTTACGGTGATATTATAATCGCCAACTACCACTAACGGATTTCACCATAAAAAGAGAGCAGTGATTGATAAGGTCATCTTTATTACAACAAAGAAGAAAAAAGGTGTCACGTTACCGTTGACCGCTTAGGAAAATCATCATCGTTCATTGTCATCACCAGAGCATCATAGCAGAATTGGAAGCTGATCACGAATTTGTCGTGACATCCTCTTTCCACTAATTTAACCTCACGTACAAAGGCGTCGGTCGTCTACATACGACGGTTCAGATACATTGCGATACGGTTATTAAAAGAAGCATCCAAAAAAAAGTAACCTACCGTAACCTAAATATTAACATCCACAAAATAGGAAGTTTCACATACAACTTTTTCCTCGCTTCTTTTTCATCCTACCAAACCTACAGCTGAAGAAGAGGAGCCAAGTGAGCAAGTAAAAAGAAGTAGGATCACGATCCAATCAGAACGTAATTGTTGCTGCATGACATTTTGTGACATACCTTTGTGAATGAGAGGAATCCACATTTGATGCAGAAATTGCTCTCATCTCTACATCATCAACAGCAAATGATTCTATTTCACAGATTCATTCGTCTCGTTTCTTTATTTCCTGAGAAAAATTAGAATATCATTTGATACAATTCTAACGCTTCTTAGCTTCATCTCCTAATTTTCATGGGATCATTGCGTTGTTGTTTTTTTAACTCGACTCTGCCATTCCATTTTATCTTCAGAAATATGTGGCCTACTCTCGTCATGATTATAGCTGTCACAGCATAAGCCATTACAAAGCAATTGAAGGGAAAACATCATCACTTCTTTTTATAATCCTTTACTACAAGCTACAACTACAACCCACACACATCCAAAAGAGGGGATTAGAAAGGAGGCACCAAAATAAGTGCAAAAATTGGCAAAACGAACTCGAACGAAAATGGAAACAGGAATGATGTGATGTTTTAACGTAACGGTTTGAGGAGCCTTATTTAGGAAGAATCTAGGCTGAAACCTGATTCATTTCTGGTAGTTGATGATGTTATATGTTATTGCAACGTGAAATGACTTTGTTAATCCCATCACCATCACATGCAAAGTAATCCAGTCATTGTTCGTGAACGTTAGAGTTGGAAAAGAGGATTTTATAACAATAATAATAATACACATATGGTCATTAACATTTATGTGCCCAGTCCACAGTAACGTCATCATTAGGAGCTTCTTGAATGCTTGGATGACCATGATGGTAATCAAGAGCAGTCTTTAATGAAGCAGTTCGCAACGACTGCAATCTGCAAAAGCTTTGCTTTTAAATACTAAATTGTTATGGGTCCATCTTCTCTTATTTGACACGACATACAACAAGAATACGACTTACCAACAGAAGAAGAAACCATATTTGATATTTGAATGTACTCACTTTGTTTACATTTTCTTGTCATTTTACCATTCTACATTTTCGTCGTGCTGACCCTCATCCTCTTTAAATGGTTATCGACTCAAATCACTTTGTGAGTGTCAGTGTGCGGTCTTCTCTTTGAAACGACGTACTCCAGTCCAGCCAACGAATTAATTGTAGTAACTTAAAAACGGATGCGACTTACTTATTCTTTCCCAAAGGCAGTCCCTGTCAACCAGTCAACCCATCAACTTAAACCCATAAACAAGAGAATAAATGTGGAGCATCCTCATTTACATTTTATTACTAGGATAGTAGCCATTTGTCATTTGTGCTTTTTACTATTCTAAAATCCTAATAGCTTTGTTTGCTCAGACAGAGCTCATTGCTTCCTTCTAATCTCCAATCAAATAATCCGCTGGTTATACATCGTTGCATGTAATTCAGAACAATTTTTCATGTGACAGTCACAGTCGCTTACCAGGCAGTTGTAGCCTATAAAAAATTGTCAATTGTCGTCCGTTCTAACGACCAACGAAATTCTCTTCACCTCTATTAAATTGCTTTGCGTGAGTTGGTGAGTTGCTGTTGCTTTGTTGTGTTTATATTTATAGTGGTTTGTTATATGTACAAGTGATTGTGTTTTATGGGCAATATTTTTGTTGTGTTTTTTGGAGAGCACTCTTATATGCGTGTGTATATGCACTTAGTGAATTTGAAACGCCAAAAAGGTTGTCCTGATTGTGAATTTCCTCTTCCTGCTCGTTTAATTTTTGTTGTGTGTTTTTTGGAGAGCACTCTTATATGCGTGTGTATATGCACTTAGTGAATTTGAAACGCCAAAAAGGTTGTCCTGATTGTGAATTTCCTCTTCCTGCTAGTTTTATATGACAAATATTCCAATAAAATTGTGGTCATCATCCTCTCTACTTGTCCTCGTCGTCTCCGTGTTGAGTTGGAGTGTTTTGCAATAACGATCTGGGGATCGTAATGACGATGATACATAACGTGGTGTGGTAGAGTAACGTTTCGAAGCATGGTACATTGCATGCAGACTTTGTGCATTGTTTATTGAAAATAGAGGAGGTGACAAAGCCAAAGCCAATTGGATTGAAAATTGGAATGCACTAAATCAGCCCATAGCGCTATTCGTCATGCACCGGAAACAGTCCAGATAACCTATTTTGACGTTCAACAGTTGGAAAGTTGTTGAAGTATAACGGTTTTAAATTTAAGTTTTAAGTGAGCACTGGAAACACGTGAAGGAATACAAATTGGGAATATCAGAGATTGAGTAGAGATTAATCAATCATGTCACGAGAAAAGAAGGTTACGTTGAGACGGATTAAATCCACACAGGTATAGTTTGCATAATATATCGTATCATGGTATGTTACATGAATAAGCACAGTTATTGTAAGCGTTCTGGTTGAAGTATTTTTGATATGAGCATGTGACAAGTAGGCATTTGTAAACGTCAATGTCAAAAGCAAAAGCGGAAGAAAGTTTATGGTTAGCTTCTATCTTCTTTCCGTTCTTAAAGAACCGTTTAAGACGGACAAATTTCGAGTGAGTTTGCTCACAAAAATTTAATTACCTTTTTTTTATAAAAAAATTTACTCTTCGAGCATCGGATTTTGGATGTAGATGTAATATCATGTAATACAGGAAAAACACTTAAAATGTCTTTTTCTATCTGCGAAAATTGTGACGCTGCATGACTTTTTTAGTTTGTCTCTGTTTCAAATGTTTGTTTTTACTGTTGCGTTTTTCTGCATGCTTGCCTGCTGTTTTTCTTTGCCTAAACATTAATGCCGACTAATTACAGGTTGCAAAAATACTTAGTCACGCTGAGATTGGAGATATACATTTTCTTTGTTCAATAAGAAGAAGCTCTTCTTTTAGTCTTTTTGGAGTGTTGTAATTTGTAATCGGTTAATGTAAAAGTTGGTTCCGTAGTCTGTAGTCCAAGTATCTACGTGTGTGTGCAGCGTACATAGTGTATAGGTTCACGTTCACTTCCTTATCCTCATGCTTTTAACCACATTAAAAATGTGTGATTTTAGTTTCAACATGATCTGCTTCAGCTATGACCCCAGACACCGTGAACGCTTACAAGAAGCTTAAAAATGTCTTCTTCAGTCTTGTAATCTATGATCTAGGAGTAAAGTTTATGATTTTGTGTTTCACTGAGATGGAGTCTCTTCGCCTCATGTCTATTTGTTGTGTTTATATGCTATCTTCTTGACGTTCAAAGTTTTTGTTGTGGGCTACTTGTTGCCTACCGTAAAAATTGTTCACGCAGTGAAGAAATTTGTTCTTGCTTCATATCGGGAAGTAAGGGTGCATATAGAACAGCCTTGAGTAATAAAATAATCTTTGAACATAAACGAAACTTTGTTTAGAAAAAAACAGCATGCTGAGTCAGGGGCAAGATCATGGTGATTGGGATGAGATACACTTTTAAAATATACATAAAACTCAAACTCTATACTCTATACCTAAGCAATTGTTGTGCACGGAAGTATATATGTATATATCAACTTCAATGCATAAAATATCTAACATCTAAAGCAATGTTTTGAGATCAGACAGAGTTCATTCTGAAGTAAACCCAAAGTTTGTCAAAGAGCAATAGATGATAGTTAATTTGAATGGGCATGTAAGAATAATTATACCTTTCCATCTTCAATCATTTCCCTTGCATGTTAATATTTATGCGTAGATGCAATCCTTCTTGGTGGCCTGTCTATGCATACGTTGGCCTAATAACGAGGACTGTCGTTACAAGCTGTTTGTGCTACAAAACTTGTAGAGAAGACGACATTTATTGTTTATTATTCATGACTTTTTTACTGCAGTATGACTCTATACTATAGTCTTGAGTTGAGACTTAGGTTGAAGGAAGTTACTCTATATAAATAGGGAATTTATAATGTATTGTCATTTTCTTGGCACAGTCACAATACATAAAACAATGTTCAATGTTGGTCATTCCGGTCCTAACAAAAACAACAGCCAAGCCAACACGAAGGTTGCTTGAGGCACTGTTAAAAGAGAACATTTTATGACGTGTTTTAAAAATCCCTAGAACACTTTTCGTTCAGTGTACACAAGTCGACAGGAGGAGAGTCTCATGCATGCATATGGAAGAAATGATTTTAATAAATTAATCATTGTAATGCTATACTCCTCTTCTGTGCCACAAGATTGAATCTAATCATAAATGTGATTTGATTCGTAAAGGTTTTTACTAGGCAATTACAATCAGTTGTTTGTAATGTTGGACACAGCAAACATCTTTTAGTAATTTTGTTGTCCTAATTTTGCTTGATTTCTATTGATTATTCTTTTTTAGCAGTCGACAACCTTGACTTGCGCAGCTTGAAGTTATTTAGCAATTTGGGAGTTTTGTTCGTGAGGATTTAAATCTGATTACGATTTGAAACTGTTATTTTAATCTACTTTCTTTTTTCCGTATTATTCTATTTGACATAAATTTACATGCGGAATAAGCAGTATTGGAACGTGAACATGTGTAATCGAAACAAATTCCTTGAGTGTTTTCCTAAACCTAAACCAGCGTTTTCTGAAAATGAGGTTACGCCTCCGACTCCGAAGTTGCTGGTAACAAATCATCGTTGTATATAAACTAACAAATATTATCATGAGGGCTTATGTGCTTATGAAAATGTGCATCTGCAAAGTTTTATATTTCTAATACTATTTGACATCTAAAGCCTGAACATCCGTTTTAGAAGGACGGTTTTATTCGGAATGTAGTTAGTACTCGCAGATTTGCTAAACCTGTTATGGTTGATTATTTTCTTGCAACTCAAACGAATTTATCGCAATGCTTTGTGAACCGAGGAAGGCACATTCGTCCATATCTATCAACATCAGCGATCTAATAAAAAAATGTATTTGAATCTGTTTGCATGAGTTTCGTGAAAGATCGGGGTAACAAATGCAGATCGTACGCGATTGGCATTTTCGAAATGGCAGAGTCCACTTTACGTGTATATGCATGCGGCATGTATGCAGTTTAAACTGAATTGATTTTTATTCGCATAATTTCCAATCTAGATGATTGAAGATGTGACGAGGCTGAGTCTTAAGAACTCGTCGGTGCAGTACTTAATAGTGCTTAGCCTAAAAACTTTTTAGTTTTGTATTATAGGGCACTGCGGTGCACGGTGCAAAACAGTGACTGTCATCGGTCATTTTTTCTTCATAAGATGCTGTCCAATAAGTTAAAAACAACTGCCTCTGCATTTAGTTGGGCTAGTTATGCATTATTAAAATGTTGAGGAACTGGAATTAAGCAACAGCTCAGTCATTAGTTTTTTGTAAGTTGGGAGTAATTGTCGCAATTCTTGTAAAGCTTTTAGAAGGTTTACAAAGTTACCCGAACAATTTTTTTTAC
>JAANSM010002291.1:0-15479 GCA_036850725.1 Orchesella villosa
AAGTAATTTCTCAGTGGCAATGGAGAGACAATTTTTAAATCAACAGGTCTCAATGGAATCCCATATTATGAAAAATCAAAACTCAGCAAGTTACACATTTGTCAATCATCCATACCTACATACTTATCTACCAATACCAATATATACCACATTGTCATGCTTGTCTCCCGAGATAATTGGATTTTAAACTTATCTACAATCTTATCTTTTTGACGTACGTATGAGTGCACGCCACACATATCCTGGAACTTAATGGTGAGCCAGGAAGACAATTCAGTCTACGTCGGTGTGAAGAGAAATTAAAATTGCCAAATTAATTCGGATGAAACTAGGAGAGTATTACATGTTTGATGTTATTAAACGGATAAAAAAATATATGCTATCGCAATCGTTATTGTCAGTATGAAATATTGGATTTAGCATTCCGATATGTGAACATAACGGTCAAACAATGTAGGTAAAAACAGCATCATATGTTAACAATTATTCGATAGCGCTATGAGGATTCAGAACAAGAATCCACCTCTGGAAGGATTCGAACCTGCATGTCTAGGCTTACATAATCCCACCAACATGACTTCCACCCCACTACCAGTATTAAAACGTATGTGTAAGATGTGATATATGTATACATTGAATAAATTGTATGCACCATGCTTTGCTTTTGTAAAATTACGGAGCCAGTGAAAACGCAAATATTTATTTGTAAAATCGGAGGAAATATACTTCCAATATTCTGTAAACGTTTTAAAGGTGAGAACGAAGCAATTTCATATTTATGGATAAAGCACGATGATAAATAATATAATAATATATGGCGATCATTATTCCAGCTTCTTGGTTCCATTCTGCTTACATGTTTCATTTTCTGTCTTGGCCTATAATAAAGATCTTGTTTACATTGCCGATGAGGAATAAAACAGAAAATAAAAGAATGATTAAATTTATTCAAACCTCAGACAAAGTTGCTCCATAAGAGATTCCGTTTGCGATGGATATTTTCCGGTCTTTTTCACGTTCATCTTCATCATGAAAATCAATCCATTCGCTTACTTTTTTCTCTCCAAGAATTTTTACCCACATTGACACAATAATAGGGGTCATGAATTTTGCTTTAACTGGAGGTGATTTCTTCCACATATTTAAGAGCATGCTAAAAACAAGACCGAGCACTATCGCACTGACTACCGTGATAGCTGGTAGCCAAAGGTAGGACATACCTAATAAGTTATGAAGTGCATCGTATTCTATTTCTTTCCAATCTGTATTAAAACGTAAGGATGTCTCCGAGT
The DNA here is from genome assembly GCA_036850725.1 of Orchesella villosa. Classification (NCBI taxonomy): domain Eukaryota; kingdom Metazoa; phylum Arthropoda; class Collembola; order Entomobryomorpha; family Orchesellidae; genus Orchesella; species Orchesella villosa. Next base: position 1,293 of record JAANSM010002291.1, read on the forward strand.
TGTGAAGATATGGTGAAGCAATGGTAGAGTTAATTGTCTCATTAATGTAACACCCATCGGTTCTCAAATCAAGTTTCTGGTTGGAAAGTTTCTCAGCGTTTCCTTCGACTATAGATCCGATCCCAATAAACAGTGTCAAAGCTAGCGAACAAATCGCCCCTAATATCGATCCCTAGAAATCAACATCGCTGTAATAGAAAACTTAAGAGAGAGCAATAAATTACTATTTCTGCCTAAATTTGCTTACCAATGAATTAGCAAAAGGGAAAAACATTCCCAAACTGAAAAGAGCGCAGACAGGTCCTAAGAAAGTTCCATGGAGCAGAGAAGCAAACTAAAAATGAAGAGGTCACGTTGGATAACATTGTTATATATTACAAAAGACGCTGCTGGTTTTTTCGTCTCATTTTCTACATTTAGACATAGGTATCTTACAGGCAGTACGTTTCCAATTAATGCGATGACAAATATAAGTGCAAATGATATAACTCCACCTCCCGCAGAAATCAATTTCGCCAAATATCCAAGTTTTACATCAGAAATATCAGGTTTGTATGTTTTGATATAATCTTCGCAAATGATGGCTGGTAAGGCATTCAACGCTGAAGACACAGAGCTGTTGTCGACACAGAAATTTTTGGTTAAGTTCCCGTTCAAAGAAAAAATAGCATAATAAATTCAAGCTTTGATTTATAATTCATTGCCTCAAACTTCCACACGTTAATCCAGCGACCATTAGACCCGGTAAACATGTATATGTGCCCATCACTATATTAATTTAGTTACTTAATAAATTATTTCAATAGATCGTGTAAATTAGATATTAGATCCGAGTATATTGTTCAATTAATTACGTACCATCCATTACAAACAATGGTAGAAGTTGATCAGTGGAAGTGACGCCCTAGGTGAATTTCATTGATACCAAAAGCGTTATAAATCTCGACAAAGAGTGTGTCGTGGAATACTTGAAATAAGTTGATAAATTTCACACTAAACTCAACTTACATTCACGGATGCAGGATCACAGTCATAATATTTCGCATAAATAACTAACCCTGCAAGGCAACATAAGGATACTACAGCCAATAGACCTAGCAGGTTGAAGAAAAGGCATCTATGTCGTAAGGAACAAAAGTGAATGTAACAATTGAACAAACTGATGATGAGTTTATGTCATGTCGTATGATATGCTGCAGTTTTGCTCACTGTTTTGCTTTCTCCACGGTTGGAACTGCGAGATATCTTTGAATTTGAGCTTGTGCACCTGCAAACAAAGGAATCCATGAAAAGTAAGCTGCAATGATGCCAGTCCAAAATGTATGCCGAGTTCGGGGATCAATGTCGAAACTATTGCAAATACAAAACATTATCGTCCAATGTGTAATCCGAATAATCTGAATAGGCTAATTACATAAAGTTTAAGTTTCAAATTATTCAACATTACTTCCATACATCCAAACGCCCTCCTGCTTTTGCCCTATCAAATACTACTCCAAATCCACCAATTTCGTTAGCACCTACTGCAATAACCACTATGACAGATCCTATCAATTAGGATTGCATTGCATCAGACCACAAAACAGCCTTCAAGCCACCCTGTCAACATAAATCCTTTTTTACAGTTGAAAAATTACTTTCAACTCCAGCAAACTGTAACGTTTGTTTGTACTTACAATTGAAGAATATGCTATGCAAACGATAAAAATTGCAGCACAAGAAGCAAACTTGTTGATTCCGGTCACTAAATTAAAACGTACAGTCATAAGTTCATAACATTTCATGGGCATCGTTTGAAAGAGCATTCATTAATACTGGTAATTTATTGTGGCGGAGACCTCTCTCTAGGGCCAAACTGGGAGCGTACACGGTCAAGGGCATGTATATAATCTTTAAAATACATTAGAAGAATTTCGGTTAGCTGGACATTAAGTACCCCTCTTGGAACTTAACTGAGAATGATAATATTTTACCAAATGCACAATGGCTGACACTGAATATTATTAGCCGAACACGACGGCTGAATCTTAACTCGAAATACTGTGGAAATTCAGAGGAAAGACACTATGAAAAAAACTTGTACGAAACGCTAAGAAAGTTGAAAGTATGCAAATAGAATAAGACAGAAGACCTCATAAGCAGACGTTAACTGAAGATTGAAGAACACAGGTAGGTATAAATACGTCACTGCTATTGTCATTGGCACGAAGGCTACAGCAAAGAAGATATACACCAAGCCGTAGTAGAAAACTTCGACGCACGTTCCTATATAACATCAAGTGCATTAAGTAAATTGAAGTAAAAACTCATTTTTCGTGAGTAACTGCGTGTATTTGCATACCTAGGATGGTGATGGCTGAGACAAAACTGAAAATATGTTGTTTAAAAATCTTATATCAAAATCACAAGAGATTTCTAAGCTTAATTGTCTATTCAACTAAAAATTAGAAGGTAGAAATAACCTGCAAATCAGCGACAACGTGACTGGAAAGACTGACATAGATCTACTAGCCATAAGAAATTCTTCATGTGTACGGTTTTTCTTGTTGAAAAATCCATAAAAAACTCCAATTCCCATCGATATGACCAGCACAGCAGCAAATATACAATATTCTGGCCATTTAAATAATGATGCAAGATCTTGCACATCAAAGATGGTTGTTCTGTTGGAATTACTGGAATTCATCTTGCACTACTTATCTAACTGCTTATAGAAACTTTCAATACCAAGTTTTTTACTTGAATCTAAATCTATCTACCATTATGTTCTAGCAATGTCCGATTTCCCGCATGCAGCGTAACATAAACAGTAAAAAAAACTTACTAAAAATTCGAATCAAGTTTGGAAATTCACACCAAAATTACTTTTTCAACACAACTACCCACACGTACGAGACTCGCATCTTCACAACTTCAAACGCATCCAACTACAACTATAAATGACAAACCTGATGACAATCGATTCAATTGATTCTCATTTAAATCATATTAGATAGTACACAGTACACAATCCTACTAACACAATGCTTTATCTTTTCTCAATGCATTCTTAAATGAAGGCACTTAAACTTTTTGCAATTCATTCATAGGAATGCATGTGAAATTGATAAGCTGTATGGACCATGCAGTTGGAGGACACTGGATCTCAGCTCAGTTATCAGAACTTGCGACAGAAGAGTGGATTATTTGTTATCACCACTGATTAAACTGACAACGTGAAACGTCGATGATACGTACACTTATTCCATAATCACGTACATGAAAATCATCATAAAAAGAGAGTGCGAGACGCAGTTTCGAGTAACGGTTTTACCAGCATTAACACTATTAGCTTAGCGTTAACTAGAACTAGCAGATATCTATTTATCTGAAAAGACATATCCATAAAGTATTATAACTGTAAAGTATAAACACTCCACCCTTCATGGATAAACCAAAAAAATTGAACAAACGTAAATAAAAATATCTAATTCCAGATAATTGACTAGGAATTAATAACAGCAAGTATACACTTCAGTCTTACGTTTTTTTATTAAAATAATTTCTCTTTTCATACTTGTTTGTTGAATTTTTCTAAAGCATGATAAAATTTACATATACGCGATATTAAGTCGTACATGACGTATAAAACGGAACCATTATGCATTTACTCTATAGCTTAGATAACTTGAAGAACTGATAGTCACTTTATGCCTTTAGGACCAATACTGAAGGGTAAACGATCTACCACCGTTACGATAGTGTACAATCATTTTCAAATAAGGAAAGGTTATCAAATTGACTGCGTTACAGCTGGTGGCGTACACAATAAAAACAAAAAGTGAGTGACGACAGATATTTTTTCGACCCGTAAAAATCGCCAACAATTAACAATAAAGATTAAGCATTACAGTTGAAGGTGCCTTTAAGTGGCTTTTAAGGAGTTCAGTAACTGTTGATAGCCTTAAATTCATCCCTACAATATTGCCCACATTACTCGACCATTGTGCTAATTTTAACTATCACCAGTTTCAACTCCTAACATTGCAGAACTATCTTTATCGCTTTCCTCTAAGCTTTTTATCTGTTGTCTCAGAAAAAGTATCCTTTGTTCTTGTAACGTGGCTTGAATATCATTAAGACGGACCATGCTCCTGGCCATTTTAAGGTCGGCGGACACTTTTGATAGCTGGATGGCGCTCTGAACCGCAATTTCGTCACTTAATTTGTTAGCCTTAACATGCAAAAAATTCGATTATTAAATACAGCACAAGTCTTCATAAAACCACATTTATAATACTGTTAAAAGGATCTTACTTGTCTTTCCAGGCATTCACCGGGCAGGTCTCTTACATGGACTATGAGATCTTCACGGAAGTACTTTGCAAGCGATGAATGCAAAGGGGGAATTTCGGGTTCTGTATTAAGAGCTGCCAGCGCCCCCAAAGACCCTAGACCTGTTGCCACAGGGGCATCTCCACCAGGATCTATATTATGTTAAAAAGTCATATTACATGTTTAGTCCTGGAAGTCAACAATAAAAACTTCGCTTTAAGATTGTCTTACGTCTCTCAGGTGTTCCGTCTCTATCCCATGGACTTCGTGACCGCTCGCGTTCACGATCCCTTTCTCTTTCCCTATCTCTTTCACGTCTATCATCTCTTGTGGGACTCCTAGGAAAAATTAGTAAAATAAAGTAGATAAATTCAGGCACATAGATTGGATTATCCTACTATAATGAATCTTTTGATAAGCAAGCTTTTTATAAATATTAAATATATGTAGAAGTCAAACACGTGAAATAATTACCGTCTATCTCTATCTATATATCTACTACGTTCTCGACGATTACTACTACTTCTGTCCACCCTGTCACGATCTCTGTCCCTTTCTCTATCACGACTCCTGTGAAATTAAAGTTAGTAAACATGATACAATGAAATACCAAATACCAAGGATAAAAATACATATAAATTCAAGTATTGCCACTTTCTTCCAGTTAGCTTGTGCTAAGGGATACCACGTACCTGCTTCTATGTTCGTCGTGGTGACTTCTACTATTATGATGAATCAGTCTTCCGCTGCCACCCTGCTGTGGATGGCCTACAGAGTTTAGGTGCTTTACATCATCCCTCGAATTAATACCATCCATTCCTTTTTGGTTAGTATGTTGATGATGTGAATGAGAATGCCCTTGATGAGAATGTGAATGAGCACCACTAGGACCTGGTAATGACCTCGAATCTGTTGATACCGGTGAACTAGTGTCATCCAAAGGGGAAATGTCCATGTCTTCTGTTTGCATGTCTGTTAACAAACAAAAAAAACTTCGTTTTTCATTCCATTAAAATTGGCTTAGTTTTCCTGAAATATTTGAAACACTGGACGAGGAAAAATGGCTAACAAGGTCACCATAAGAATACTGATGGTAGTTCCACGAGCATGTACAGGTTATTGTCCACTTTAAACGGTAAAAGTCTTGGATTATGATCCTCTGAAACTGAATTCCTAACCGCTTCATTGTCAAAAATTTAACATTGCGAGATTCGAAACTGTTTAGCTTAACTACTGATCTTCCTTCCGTGATTTTTCTTAAGCATCTATACAATATCAAGTGCACGCAAAGAAAGAAAGCAAATAATTAACGGAACATTATATTTAAATCATAAAACAAAGAGAAAGGTAACAAAACAGTTTAAGCAGTACAGTGGTGATGTGTTGTAAATTAGGAACAATAAAACAAATAATGGAGAATAATCTCAATTCTAATACGTACAACTCCGAAGAAAATTACAGAATACGGAATAATTACTGCAGTATTTTAAGTTAGCTTGCTTTCACTTTTCCGTGATAACAGCAATAAAACGCCAACCACTTATAAATTGAAAAACTTCTAACGCTAAAGTACTAACTACTGGTAATTGAAAACAAAAGTATACATCATACATGTTACATTCAGAAATCAAGGAAACAAAGTGTGAAATGAAAAGTGACTAGAAGGAGACAATAAAAACGCTGAAAAATCATCTGAAAACTGTCTTTAAGCAACAGATGAAGTATAAAAACGCTGTAACTAGAAAGACAGTAGACAGTCACGGTAGTAGGTTCAATTAATAAAGCTCAATAAAGCTGTTTCCCAATTAAAAAGGGAGGAACACCTCGAGCTGGACAAAAATGGAGTTGGAACCACCACCTCGTTAAAACAATCATATTATGTTATTCTGCCGCATTAAATAACAATACACTTTATTCAAACAACAAACTTGAATTTAAGTGGCTATTGAAAATTTTACTGAAAGTAAAACACGAACGAATGGAGCAATATCGACATAATTAGTATTATATCTACGACAGATAAACACAAAAATGCCACACAAGTGTGGCATAAAAACAAAAATGTGTTCGTTTATAGACAGACGCCTTCAGCATTATCGACATAATTAGTATTATATCTACGACAGATAAACACAAAAATGCCACACAAGTGTGGCATAAAAACAAAAATGTGTTCGTTTATAGACAGACGCCTTCTTCACCAAGTTTAACAGCTGCGGTTTAATTTATTTTGACAATGATGACATCCTTCTGACCTTGTTTGTCAAGACCTAACATTGACCTTAAAATTATTAGGGGACTATTCATCTTTACTCTTTCTTTATATTATTTCCCCATATACCATCTAAGAAGCGTCTATAGTCTACTAACCGGAAAAATCTTACAATGCCAATTGGCTTTCTCCTTTAGAAATAGTATTCTAGACATTCAGACATTCTTCCTTAACATTCCTCATTATGTACGTAGGAACTTATATTGACGTAAATTACTGTAAATAATTTTGTCGCTAACCTTCAGAAGGTTTCCGAATATCTCGTTGGGCAGAGGAGGATGACGAGTGCCTCGTATGGCCATCTCCATAATGGGAACTCCTATGCTGACTCGCATTTGAGATTCCTTGACTTGAATGATGTACGGAAGATGAGGAATCGGTTGAAGATATTCTATTACCACTATTAATACCACTAAAGGAATGATGATGAGATGAGGATGACGTTGACGAAGTCTGCTGATGTTGCTGTGCTTGCTGTTGGTGCTGAATATGATGCTGGTGCAAATGCAAGTAATTAGAATTATTGGAATTATGAGTACTAGAGTTGTGGTGCTGTAGTCGGTCTCGATGGTTTTGTTCCCTATCCCTGTCTCTTTGGTCTGAAACGGATGACGACGAATGGTTAGACGAATTCGAATGGGATTGGTGTTGTTGGTGATGATGTTGCATATTGGGCTTTGATGCAGAAGTTGGAGTGCTGGGCACCAAACCGTACTTCTTTTCATGGTCCAACCACTCTCGAGGTTTTTCCCATTGTGATGCATGAGTGATGACATTGAAGTAGTATTCTTTCCCTGATGAGCTAATATGTCTTACCCATTCTCCAACCTTTCCTTTCTAAANGTCCAACCACTCTCGAGGTTTTTCCCATTGTGATGCATGAGTGATGACATTGAAGTAGTATTCTTTCCCTGATGAGCTAATATGTCTTACCCATTCTCCAACTTTTCCTTTCTAAAATTGTGAAAGAAAGGATGAATTATCTACTCGTATACAAAGACCTAGAAATTGAAAAGAATGATTTTCTAATCTAACTCACCGATTTGTTCGCAACGTCCTGTTTAACTTTTTTGGTATCGTTAAGAGTTCCTGGACCTGGTTTTGACATTTTAATGTCAAACTTTGAGTCCTGAACATGGCCCCGACTGACTCCGCTCATCGAAGATGGGGGAATTTTCTGACCGGTGCAATCCTTCCCAACGGCTGCCCCGATTGACCCTGCAGATGCAGGATACGAACTAAAATCGATTACCTTCAGCTTTACTGCCTTAAGGGGTTTCGGGTAGTAGAACTGATTCGGCTCCTCTTCTAAGGAGTCGGCTCTTCAGATTTCAAATGTTCCTTGCCAGTTTTGGATGTAGCCCAGTTTCAAATATAAATCGCAAGTAATCGTAGTTTCGGTCCACAAACTACTAGTTAAAAATAAAAATACCGCATACATAAATCTATCAGCAGTGTTTACTGGTTAATCGATGCAAATATTTTTCTGCAACTGTGTAAGCAAAAGAGTCTTCACAAATGACAAAAAGAAGATTCTAAACAGGATTGTTGCTGAACAAATTGTTTCTTTACAGAAAAACAGTTGTTGCATTCATCAGATTAAATACGAGGGTGAAGATTTGATAGTAAAATATTTTCTAACATTCCCAATTTATGATTCTTTTACAAATCTACAACTTATTGTGTTACGCTACATGCTGCTACTGCTTACCGTCCAGAATCATTGTATAAAAAGCTCGTTAACAGCATCTAAATCGCTGCGAAGTGTCCCATCTGTCTCGTCCAAACATTGAAATATATAAGGTATCTGTAATGAAAGAAATAAAACAAAATTCAGTCCTCAGTAGTAGATTCAATCTCTTCAAATAAAACCAAAGTCTATTTACTTCTCTATAATGCTTTAAAATATAATACGCATAACTTAAGTTTAAATTATAAATATTTGTAAAGGGACAACTAAGATGATTTTTATAATTTGTGACAAATGGGGTGCTGGACACTGGATACCAATTTCATGACTTAGAAAGATGAATTTACGAATTACTGCAATGCAGTCAGATTGTCAGAAGTAGTGTATATATACACTAAATTTTATCAGCTGTTGTTCAATAGGTATAATTTCAATCCTAAGGAATGGCACTAATTGCAATTTCCGAAAATCAAACTATTTTCTTTCCCTATTTTGAGTTACTAAACCTTTCAATCTGTCTATTACCGTACCTCTCTCCTTAAACCACCCTACACCCTAACGAAGTCACAATTTGATAAATATTTTCTTGTAAAAAATTAGGCTTAGATCGAAATTCAACAAATCTTTGCTAAACAAAACAGCAACTAGCAGCTGATATATAAACAAATGTAAAAGTACCATAATCATTCTAACCAAATCAGTTTCTCCAAAGCCGATAAATTTGTGGTACATAATAGCTACAGCCGCCATTCTGAATTCAACCGTAAAAGGCACGTTTAAATATTTGTAAACAATGACAGCAATATATGGAGGGAAGCATCAATCTGTACTATCAAGTCAACTAAATAAATGTTTTTACTATTCCTATCCCTAAAAACAGTTAGCTTGTATCTCCAACTGCAATCTAAATGACTTTGAATGACTTGAAAGATAAAAACCATTAGATACTCGATCTTCTTAGAAAAGTCATAATTCATCAGATGCTTTTATTGCTCATGTGCGCTACGATTGACTGTGCAATATTATGTTTGCCAAAGACATTAATTTTATAGCCAATTGTACTATAACGAACAATATCTTTAAATTATTGAATGGATATAAATATATAATGGAAGGCTACGAGGAATGAATTGAATAGCTTGTTTTTTTAGCTCCTGTCTGTTCTGGGAGTTCGGAGAATGATTAAAACGCTATTGTTCTCCGTCAACCAGCTCAAATTCCTGGAAAGTGTTATTGTTTCGTGCGAATAAAGGTGACCTACCCAAACTCTAATTCTTGGATGGTTAAAAGTGCTATAATTTTTAAAATATTATACAGGTCAACGACTGGTATTACAGAGCTGCTTGTTCTCTTCTTTTGGGTTGTTTTATTCCAACTAGCAATATCGATACTCTACTACTTCTTCTACTAGCAGCAAAATAGTAGTTGAAGTAGCCGTCGTCGTGAGTGAGTTGAGTCTTCTTTTGCTCTTATTTCCACTAAACCAAATGCAATGCAATGTCAATATACAATTGTGGCGGATAGGGATTTTTTAATGCTGAAAATATATAAGGGTTCCCTTACAATTACAACATTCACGTAGTACATTCAGCATTATACATTTTCCTGTGTTTTTATGTGTCCTGTTCAATGTTGTTATGTATATCTCATCCTATCCTATCCCAAAGATTTTTCGATGAGCCGCAATAGCACAGAACATAGCGAGCAGAGCTCCGTCAAGTTTAGTGCATATACATACATTTCGATGATTAAGTATAGGTAAAAAGAAGCCAAGCGTATTACCATTACCTTATAATTTTGCTTATATTCTGTAGATATACATGATGAAAATGTATGTGCCCGTACGCTGTACGTCGTACGTGCATCCAACATCCCCAATACAGATTTGTATTGTATAACATTGTACAGTCTCAACAGACTTTTTGCATTTTAGGGTTACAGTATGAACTGTGTATTTTTTAAGATTCTGCTCAATGCATTGGAGATCTTATTGTTATGTCAAAAATGTACTTAGTGCCGCTGACAGAGCTGATGTTGTTGGCAGCTCCTCGTTCTCCACTCTCACGCACGTACAGAAGCAGTACTGTTCTACATTTATGCTATGTTATATATTCTTCCGAGCTGATCATGTCCATACGCCATACGGTATAGTCAATAGTACTGCACCTCGTATTACCTAAAATATATAGATTTGGAAATATTTTCCTTTGCGTAGAGTTGTACACAATTTATAAGTCCTTTGAAACCGAACCGGAAACGCTGCATTTACAGGTAAGTAGTTTTAATACGTAAATACCCGAGTTTAGAAAAAAAGGGGGTTAATGTTTAGAATTTTTAGTCGCCCCCCTGATTGTTGATTGTGCAACTGAGATATTTGCGTATTAATAATGTCAACAATAAGTATACTTCGATTATAATAGGTTCTTACAATTTGTAGGTGCGAGACAAGCGCCGAATTCAAAGTGTTTGGGAGCTGTCATACAGAAAGTGATAATACAATACCGATATCTTCTGATACTGGAGATCAGTAAAAATCTTCTCCCAGTAATAATAATAATATTTAGACTACATATTGAACTTGGACATAAATTATTATGCATACAGCATCGTCATCAGTGGTGTACACTACCGTATGAATCTATCGTACGGTAGCGTCATCAAAGAAAATATCGACAGTAGTTAATTGCGAACGCAGTTAGCAATTACGGTTCACAATGTAAGGGTGTGAACCGCCCCTCATTGCCAGAAAAGGAGCAGCAGTGAAAAGTCAACAGAGAGAAAATTTCAAAATTTTCCTAAGTGTACACCACTGATCGTCATATGTCAGACTTGTTTTATTATTACAAGCAAATCTTCACCCTGCATTTCCTGCGTGTTTTTAATCAACTTGGGAACTTACTTGATTTTAGGTGAACTTGAACCTGACTATCTGACACGATACGGGAATTTTTTTACTTTTTCTGTAATTATAAAACCCCCGTTTTGTTGAAAATAATATTGAATATTAGTCTTGTACGATCGGCCATCAATCATTAAATTACCCGTATAAACAGTCAACAAAAAACTCAAAATAAGCTTTATATTAAAATAAATATAATATTTTTTAGTTAAAACATATTATTAAATTACTCTTCATCATTCATTGAAGTTTTGAACCGATGACCGAACCGTTATGGATAAATTTTAGTTATTGGTTGTTGGTGTTAAATTTTAAATGTATTTTTTAAATTTTAGGCACAACCAACTACACTAAAGTTTGCAAATTAAATTTTTTAAATTTTAGGCACTACCAACTACACTAAAGTTTGTAAATTAAGTTACAAACTCCATTCAACATTCTACCTAAAAGCGGAGAGCTAGTGGATAGACTCCTTGATTTTTAATATAAAATATACTGCTTACTCAAGAACATCACACATACAAGGAAAATGGCTGACCCTAAGTACACGAATTTACCAGGAATTGTAAGTTGCATGACTACTTTACTTTATTGGAAACATTACGGAAAATAAAAAACAAAACCAACGTTTTCCTGGCTGGCTACTTGTTTAATTCCTCTTGTATTATATTTAGGCATATGATCAACCTGATTTTTATGAGACGTCAGATTTGCCAGAAAGTGATCAATATGCTGATTACGAGGTAATTTACTCTCAACACAAAACACAACAGCGCATATCCCATGTATTTGATGCTATTTTGTAACCGGTTGTAGTACCAGTACCAAGCGAAAATTGGAGCCAATAATAATAATTAACAATCATTTAATTGAATTTTCCAGCCGGAAGAAGAGAACATAGCGATAGAGAAGGTTCACTTAAATCCTGAAACAGCAAGTGAAAGGTTTCGTGGGAAGTACTTGGATGGTTCAAAGGTTGACTTTTCTGACCGAATAACAAAACCTAGAAGACAAAGAGGTTACGATGCACAAACCTTATGGGAATTGGCACCTCAGGGCGAACCTGAAACCACTTTACAAAAGTATTTAAGATTGAAGGTTGGTAGGACGAGAGATATTATAAAGCTGCATTAATGATACATAACATCGCCTTCAAGTCTATTAAAGGTTGCTTTCTTCATTTAGTGTGAGTTTCAAGAATTTATAAATGAAATTCAAACAAATGGATTTGGTACCGACGACCCTAACCTTAACACCGAAGACATCATTAAGGAAGCGGTGGGAATGCAGAAGCAATTACTTGATTTACGAATGGATAAAAATTCAAACGGAAGTACTGGATCTGGTAGTCAGTCTCAACTGCAGAAGTAAGTACTTGCATAGATCAGGAAGTCTTTCGGTATAATAAAGATGGGCTAATTAGTGTCCTAACTAATGAGCCCTTAACCGGAACCTAGCAATGTCGATGCCATACATAGCAGTAGCAGTAGTTTTTTATAAGTAAACAATTCACTCGTGCTTTTAGGAAAATTGCTGCGAAACTGGAAGAAATCAAACCTCAAGAAACAAAAGGAAAAACGGGCAAGACTGATTTTGCAGATGCGATACAGTACGAACTTTGTGTTCAGTCAACTGGAATTGGAAACAGTCAAATAAATCGCGTTACCGAGTTAGAACAAAGGTTACAACGCCTAGAAAACGTAATGGGAAGTGACAAGAAGGACAAGTTGGTAAGTTGATGATAGAGGAAAACTCTAACTAGGGTATGTGTAAACTACTAGTCACTAGTACAGGCTTGTTTTTGGAAATTTCAGGCGAGCGTTGCCTTAAATCAGAAAAACCAAAGTATACTTGGGTGTTTGAATGTTTTAAATGCTAAATTAAGTCTTCTGGAACCATCACATTTGGAATTACTAGAAGCAAGATTATCTTCTGTCCTGCAAAAGGTTACAAAGATATCTGAGAAGAAACTTGATGTTCAAGAACTTGAGCGCACTCTTAAGGTAAGTTTGAAACGGCTTGACTGCTAGTAAACACTCCAGAAATGAATCAAGATGTATTTTTAAGCTTATTTGTAATTCTCATTTCTTTTCTTTACAGCTGTCAGACCTATACGACTTGATGGAAGAGTCCTCGGGTACAATCCAGGCGTTACCTGAACTAACAAGTCGTTTGAATTCCCTCAGAGATTTGCATCAAAATGCTGCAGAAATAGTCAAAGAACTTGCAGATGTGAAAAGTTTACAAGAAGCGATAGCGAATGGTACCATTGAGAATGATAGGCTCCTTAAGGATTTGCAAGGCGTTTTGAACGAAACATTAAAGCATGTCAAATGATGAAAATGTCATTTGTGTTGAAATGAATAATGACTTGTTTATTAGTTAAATGCGTTTTCGTTTTATCCTTCTTACGGTTACGGGACATAGCTTTGTAAGTATTAACACACTTCGTAACACAACAGGTGCCTAATTGTAACGACTTACACGAATATGTATAATTCAGTCCGCTTATTTAGTGATTTTTTTTACTTGTAAACTATATATGCGTGTGTAAAAGATTAAACAAGCCTTTCAATGAATATAATCTTCGAGATGAAAGTAAACTCGTGTAATATTGAATGACGATGATAGTTTCGATAATTCGAACCATCGGAACATACATAATGCAAATACTTTACCTTAAATTGGAATAAGTAAAAAGCAAAAAGTGCACTTAAATTACTACACTACTCTTGACTTTTGACTTTCTCTCCTCCTGCCTCTCGTTATAATTCCTTAACTATATTGAAACCAAACAGTCAGAGCTCAAACCCCAAATTTAGGGTCCGAATTTTTGGGACAAAAATAGAAATTTTTTTCAAAAATTAACAAAAAAAACTTGGCCACGATGAAAAAAATATTTGCTACGATAAAAAGTTTATAAATCTTTTTAAGATTCTAAAACGGATTTCTAATGCTTGTTACTCCTCAACAGTTTTGTTACTCTATTTTTTTCAATTAATTAATTATTAG
>JAANSM010002292.1:0-15476 GCA_036850725.1 Orchesella villosa
CCCCGCTAATCTATTGCTTTCGAAAACTTCAAAAGCTAGAGCACAAAGTAAGGAAGGAACGAAGAGAAGGAAAAGAAAGGGCAAAAGGGGAAAAGTTGGTCACTTATTCTCACCGAGACAGAGAAGATGAAGGAAATGCGACCATGCATAATATGTAGCTTTCACTATCCACAAACATTTCGGATGGGCAGAAGGAAAAACAATAGTGTTAAATGAGTATGTGTGTTTGTGTATATATACATAATAGATTGTAGAATACATATTACTTTATGTGTTTGTAAGTGTAGCATCCTCCTTCATCACAATATATATATATGCTCCTACCGGAAATGGTACATAAAGGTTTTTCTCGCCGTAAATAAGAGCATAAATTTGTAGCACTCGACTAACAACATTGAACATAGTATGTGTAAGAGTTGAATTACTGTTGAGTGGAGCAAGATTTATTTGACAGTAAAACAAGTCCTACATTAGGAAAACTACAACAAATTCTAGAATCAGTTTTGTAGCCGTGGAATAATGCGAGAATGAAAAAGAAGAATCTCTGACTATTTCGAGTTGATCTGCTAGTAAATAGTTGAAACTACATGGATGGGCATGTATATATATAGGTATATAATATACTTATATGATATGCACATATGGATAGTAGCTATTATTAGTAAAGTGGTGGACTTCCCATTCTGCAATTATTACATTGCTATATAAGTAGAACCTATCTTTTTCTATTTCTCCTTTTCTCCGTTTTCTTATAATAACTTTCGCCACGATTACATTACAACAACTTTGTAGCGGGTAATTGGGTTATTAAATATTGAATGAGAATGAAGGAAAAGTCAGAGAGAAGAGAGTGGATGAGAGAGAAGTACAAAGAATGTTGTTCCCATCTTCTCATGAATCTCACACACGACGAGTGGCCTTGTTAACTCCTAGAGTTTTAGTGTTATGCCAGGCCACGATGACTCCTGTTTGCTGCTAACTTTTAAAATTACTAACGGTGAACCAGACAAGGAGCACACAGGCTTCAACTTAAACCTGGTTAGGCCGAGGAGCTTACTTCATAATTTCTTAAGGAATGCTACACCTTGAGGCAATTGCTGCAGCATATAATGTAAAGAGTGATGTTGTTCACATTTGTACAGGATGCTTATATTATACCATTTAGTGTTTTCCTGGAGAAAAGGGGGGCGTACAGTGTATATATAAATCCATAAGAAGAGAAGATACTTTTGTATGAATCTATACGTACCTTTTCGGTAAACCGGCTAAATATGGGCCACATTACAATATATATGCAATGGCACGGTATAAATAGGAGGAACACAGTGGTAGATAAAAATGAGCATCTCTCCCATTTATTTATGCCTGTCCATTCTCACGTTCTCTTTCCTTTCTACAACCCGTATGTCTTAAGAGTTTCTGATGAGATTAGCTAAGCATTTTCGCAAAAGCTCAAGAAGCGAATAAGTAAAAAAAACTAAACTTTTTTTCCGCCAGATAAAGATGAGCGGAAGCAGGTATGTACTATAAAGGCTTACTTTCACTTATATAGCGGAATACTGAAAGGGATTGGGAGTAGCAAGAGCGGCACTTTTCTTTAACTTAATTCCTTCCATAGTTTTTGCTATTCTGCAAATGTGACTTCAATTTTTCTGATCTCTTCCTTTCCTCATGCTTCTGGCCATTCTGAAAGTATAGAGAGAAGGAAAAAGTGTGTTGTTGTAAGTTGTAACTGTATAAAGAATATTGTTAGTCTGACTTTGAATCCAAAGTTAAGACTGCCTACCGCTGGTGGCTTTTCCTCTCTTTTAGCCTCGTTTTTTGAACATTCGTTGCACAAACTTACAAAATGTATATTTATTCATGTGATATTGAAAAAGTGAAAGAAAGAGAGAAAGTATATAGTTACTTTATGGGAATGACACACATAATATTACTGCCCTTTTGAAGGAATGGTGTAAAACTTGCATCTGTGAAAATATGAGAAAGAAATGGCATATTTTTTTGCAAGGTGAAAAATCTTGTGTTGTGTCTTGAGCCTCCGCAAGTATGACTAAACATGCCCAATTGAATAAACATATTTCGTCACTATTTCAAGCCAGTTGTTTTATTGTTTTCCACGAAAAAGACATGGAAATAAAACCCACACCCAGGTAAGCACAAGAAACGTGTGTCAGTCCACATATGATTTAAGTACGGTAAGACAACATGGTAAAAATTAGCAAAAAATCCTTCTCAAATCACATTTAAAGTTCTCAGCCAAAAGAATGATAAGAACAGTATTGTTTATAAACCGGTCCCAAAACCATTTGGTTAGTTTGTGTCCACTACACAGTTGAGATTGCAAACGCTTATTTTCTGCTCACCATTATTTTGGCATGATTCAGAAACTGCAAGAAGCAGAATATGCTGAGGCACCGAATAGAAATTATGGCATGGTATCGCATCGCACATTGTCGTTTCCCAAAAGAAAAATGTACATCGGAATGGAAAGTATGTATGCATGAGTATGTACAACCTTTTATACGTATATATTCCACGTTGTTACTTCATTTAAGCGTTGGTTTGTAACGAGTGTGTGTGTGTCTAGTGTCTATGTTGCCTTTTTGGAATGAAAGTTAAAGGAGTAGGCACAAAAGCATGAATAATAGCATAGATGTAACAAAGATTACACGAGTATGAGAGCTAAGGACTAGGTTACTGCCTTTCTGCTAAACAGGGAATATTGCATTTAAGCCGTGGATAGATTCTTCATGGGAGACTTGTAACCACCGGACCTAACTCTCAGCCAGTTCGGCTCACATATAGGCAATAGGACCCGTTGCCAGCGTACGGAACAAAAATTGGAAAGAGGCGAAAAAGGGAATGCAATAGAAAAGCAAGTAGAGAAGGAGCAATGAGAATGAGAAGGAAAGAAGTGAGAGCCAGAAGCAGCAGTGGATGGATGTATATAATGAAAAGCAAAGTGGTGTATATATACGTGATGCGGCACGGGTAAATCGAACTACTCTTAGCACTACTTTCAGTTCACGAACCTAACCTTCTTGCCGACTGCTGCTGCTCTTCTCCACACTCCTCTTTAGTGTACGTTATACGTACTCACTACTCACTCCATCCATACATCTGTGTGGCATCTGTAAAGCTTGAGTATTTTTCGTGTGCTCAGGAAAAAGCTAGGCATACGTAGAGGGCATATATCTACTCAAACACACACACACACATACTTTTGGCAAATGGGAAACCCCGAGTGAGTGAACGAGTTGGTGCTTTGCTACTGTTTTCCTGTGCCTGAGAAAAGAATGAGTCTCAAAAGCCTGGGATGAAGGCAGTAAAATTTTTGCTCCAGTGTCAGTTTGTGCTCTGCCTTCAAGCTTGATGTTGTTCACTCCAGCCAGTTTGTGACTCAAATTGGTTTACAACATTTGCTTTTTCCGTACACACTACTTCTTGTGAAGTGCATGGTGAGTTACTCAATGTGCTAAAAAAAAGTTTGAATAGATGTGTCTTTGAAAATATCTTCGATTTTTCAACGGATACACAATATACATAATATATATAACTACATATATATTTGAAATGTGGAATAGCTCTGCTAGTGATTCCCGTTTTGTATTTGGTAGCTGTGTTTTATGCACTGTTGCAAAGGAAGAAAGATATTGCCCTTGTGGATCTGTCTCATGCGAAGGGTAAAAGACTTTTTCCAAAACAAATCGTACTACTTTCATTTCTCTTTTCATGAGTGGGAACAGGAGCCGTCTGTATGCAAGTTTCTCTTGCTCTTTCCATTCTTTTCTACTATTTGTTAGTCAAGATCAGGAAGGAGCACCATTTCTGGTCCTCGTTCTTTAGAGTTTCGCTGTATCAACAATTGTGTGATCAATCTTGTATCGTTCCTCCAGTTCTGAACCTTTTGGGACCGCTCCATTCTTTTTCATCTGTGCTTGTGTGACTGTGTGTGTGCAGAGGCACAGCCGTATGTTTTCCTTTTTCTATTAGTTTCCTTCAATGGAATCTCGTCAACAAGCTTTTTGTTGAAGTCTCAGTCTGCTAGCCAGTCTCCAATTGCCGAGATGGTCGTCTGTGGGCTCCTCTCACTCTGTCAATTGTTCCCTGTCAGTTCCACTCAATCAAAATAAAGTTTACTCATGATTCTGCTGGTGAAAGCAAGTTTTGTTACATATGTAATAGTTGCATGAATGAAAACAGTGGAAAAGGAAAAAGGGAAAACGGGGAAAAAGGAATGTCAATTGGATATTGCGTAACATTATTGGCAACCGAATTTCTCTGGTTGAAGTCGAAAAAGGAAAGTGTGTGAAGTGATTGCACCGCGTCTCTGTCTTCTGAATTTCCATCGTACCTTGAACTCTGGACACGAAAAATCCATCTCCACACTTCCAAATCTTGATTTTTGTTTGGAAATCGGCTCTTCGTGGAAAAAAAGGGAAAAATAATCCTGTACTGAGCGAAGGAAAATACTCTCGTCACGTCAGACCAAGAGTGGCATTGCGTTGTGTTATAAATTTGGAGATTTTTTTAAATCCCTATACGTACAAATAGGAATGGATAGGGAGTTGTGTAACCAGTCTCCACGTCTTCACTTCAAAGTTACCTAACCATTATCCTATTTGAGGAAGAGAGGAGGAAAGCATTATTTGAAGAGAGGGACCACCCAAAGGATTTCGATAAGGAAATAAAGACTTTCAAATCCACTATATACTACCCGTTGCATCTCAGAACATTGCATTTAGAATTGCATTCCCTTCACATCTCAACACATTCCGTTTCATTGCACTTGACTACCACATTATTAAGTTAACTGCAAAGTTTTACCACTTTGAGAAGAACCGTCATCCGCTTTCATTTCCTGAGTTTATCTATTTCAAGAAATATAGCATTTGAGTCATTTGCGTGCAGTGGATGTATCTGTGTGCTAACACTAAATACATTGGATGCGTGGGTGCAGAACATTATTTGTTTTAGATTTCTAACTGAGGACAAGGGAAAAGCACTTTATTCTTCCTGATTGTAGTCTAACCGGGAAAAGTGAGTCCTCAGGGATTATACCCAGCCTAAGTTTCGTTGTGGTGTGGTGTAACGTATGAACGACCGGGAACGTTCTCATCATCATCCTCCTCGAGTTGATCATCTGCTGTGACAACACCAGAAGCACCGTGTCACGACGATAATCAACTTCTATTTCCCTAAATAGAGGAATTTCCACTTTCATGACAATAACCCGACGAAGATAATAGAACATGAGAAAGTGTGTGTACGCACGTACTTAATGCGAAAATTAAACATTGTGCCCCAACTCTCTCTCTTTCATTTTGTCTGTCTGCAATAAAAAGGAAAAAGTGACGTGTTGAGAAAATACGAGCAAAACCAGCAGCCCACGAGCTGGTGACTTGAACTTGGTTCTCCAGCCATAATTTTCGTGACGGAAAGTTTTTGTGAGAAAGTAAGTAAGTAGAAAGTTCCCCTCTTCCCATTTCCCTGTATTTCTTCACTCAGATCGTTGTATGTTTTATGTGTTTCCAAGTTTTACAAGGGAGACAAAGAAGGAATCTGGGAAGGAGAAAGGGAGAAAGTAAATTTAATTCGTTTCTGAAAATCTACCATTTTTTCCCGTGACTGTTTTACTTTTGACTCTAGTTTTTTTAGTTGATATGTTGCTGACGGTGTATTAAATATATATTGCAAAAAGCTATCATGTCGTAATAATGCTTGTATACAGGAAGTAGAAAAAGAGAACAAAGAAAACCTGCTCAACAAGGGTTTTTATTTACCGAACTTTCAACTTTCTTTTGTCAAAACAAATCATACAAACATACAAGTACACGTATTACATGATTACATAGATTCATATATAGTCTCTTGTAACTCTATAGCTCACTTCACCATCTCTCCCGTTTCAATACAAACAACAAGGGCTTCCTAGTAGTGCTTGTAGTTGTAGTTGCTCTCGAAAAGATTACATGGTATATANTCTCTCCCGTTTCAATACAAACAACAAGGGCTTCCTAGTAGTGCTTGTAGTTGTAGTTGCTCTCGAAAAGATTACATGGTATATATTGTGTCCATCAAAAGCTCTCAACAAATAATTCAAGTTCAGAAAAAAAGGTGAAATGGGAAACACACACAAGTACACATTTTGTTGGCTCTTTATAAAAGTACAAAGTAGACTGACAGCCTCCTCTTTCAACAACACTAGTAAATATTTCGCTAAAGACAATCAATTTATTGAAAGTAATTCCCTCACGCAGTCATAAAAACAGTTGTTTTGTTTGTCTGTTCAATAGTTCTATTGAAGAACCTATAGATTATGCGGTAGTCTATTGCCTCTTTTCATCCTTCTTAAATTAAACAAGGAAACCGCACATGCCTACGCATAATACAACAAGAGTTTTCATTAACTCTAAGAAAAAGTGTTGCTACGCCGAGTGTCGGGGTTGCACACATGTTTTGAAAATTTTTGATAGCAAGGAAGTGCGAAGAACAGCTATGAAAAGGGAATGACGACCTTTTTAGAGGATAACATCATAGCTTTTCCATTATGAATTTGTTTGGTATGCTTGTGCGTCTCAAGCACAAGTACTACTTCAAAAACTCATAATGCTTTTATCAGTTCTGAACATCTAATTAGGTGTTGTTTGCAATTGCTACTTATTTTTTTCTGACTCTTCACTCTATCAAGCCTTTCCTTGTGTGTTTTACTCATTTTGTGAAGGAACGCGAGCAACTAACTCTTTTTTTGCTGACTGCCAAGGTAGTTACACAGCTTAAATTCATCTTGGTGACAGAAATATTGGGTATTTTGCCAAAAGTTGAGCACCCTCCATTTACTCTGATATGTTCTCTCGTTACTACAACGAGATCAAATATCTGCACACAAGACTATATTATTATTGTTCAATGGCACTTGAGTAGAACTTAAGATTAGTATTAGTTGTAAGCACAAGCACGCTTCTTGTACAATATATATGTACATACATTTGTACGTATTCTATTAGGTTATGTAATGGCAGCATGTAATGCATAATTAATGAGCAACTGTGGATGGCAGTATGACAGTTGCAGAGGGAAAAAGGAGGTATATACACACACACTTAACTAGCGCACATAAAATATGCATGGCTATATATATACGGTACTGAGCAATAAAAATGTTACTCATTATGTCCAACCATTTTATTCTACGTCATTGTCCCATTGATTGCTTGATAACAGCAAGATTGCATTTTAATTGGTCACTTTACTAGCTAATTTAAGGGATTGGCACGACATGGAGCTGAGCACGCTACTATTAGCACAAAATATACACTTAGCGTTGCTATTATATGCAAGTATAAAAATAAGCAGGAAAGAGAAAACAAGAATGAAATGTTTTTAGGGATTTTCTCGTAAAAAAAGGATGTTCTCAAGTTTTATTCGCCCTTGGCATTATCAACAGAACATTCTCATATTGCTTGATTAACAAACACGAACACATTAAAATAATTTTTTTGTTGCTCCCTCATAAATACACAAGCACCTCATAACGAACTAACAGCAAGAGTATAAAATATTTTGTCGGATAACGACTCCATCATCCATAAGCCTTTACTCAAACAGAGAGTCCTCTCCCTATTGTGAATGCATATAATATACATTTTCCGCATCAAACAAGAACTTTAGTGAATGATTTCACGGAGCTTGTATTAGAGCTTAAAAGCTGTGTTTTAGATATTTGGATTCTCATACGGATCCATTTGATAGTTGGTTCTGACTGAATTATATCCATAGCGCAGTAAAGTTGAGACAACCCATCTTTATCTAATATGATAATGGCTGTATGGGCATTTTTACACAGCTTCTACTGCTTACCACGTCGTATACATTTCTATCGAGGAGACTTAACAGGTTTTTTGGAAGTTTCAGTTTTGTTTTCCTAACTTTGTGGCAAAAGCTGACACCAGCCCCGGTCTTTCACTCCCTCGCAAGCCCAGTAGGCATCGGATTGTAGGTGTATTTACATTTACATATAAGAATTTATCTATATATATCCATCTTCCTCTTCGTCTAGACATAGACACACAGTAGTGTTTCATTTCGTTTTAGAGGAAAAGCGGCTTTGACAAGATTATAGCATTTTGATTACTCAAATTATTATCACGGCTTCCCCTCCCTTCTTCCTCTCAAGCAAACATAGAAAGTAGAAAAAAGGAGAGAAAGTGATCATTTTCGGGAACGATTACTTTTGTGTAAGAGACAGCACCAACTAAAGCAAACCAATGGTTCCTTTTCCTATAATATGAAGCGTAACTGAGTTGTAAGAGCTTCGATACTGTAGCACAGGAGGTTTTACTTTTTTCTACTTTTTTCGTTAAAAAACAACTGTTATTGCTCACGCCTAGTGTGACGATAACACGCGTCCAGCTGTGATATTTTCTATATGCTTTTGCTCCCGTGTTGTGTTATTTGCAAGATACATATCACTGCAGTATCTGAGTGAAGTCCAGTGAAAAAATCACATTCCCCCATTTTCCTCAATCTAGTAAAGAAATTTTTTTGATTGTAGGAAGAGGAAGAGAGTGTGTGTTTCCTGAAAAAAAATATATATATAAATATAGTTTTCTATAGTATTACTCCAAGCTGGAGCACCCTCTCCTTCGTCCACACCCACATTAAACCGGATTTTTAAGACTATTAAGATTATGTGTCCGTTCGACTTAATTGAAGTTGTAGTGCTTTTATTGCAAATATACTTAAGGAACGTGCTGCATGCTATATTAGTACTTACCACGCATGCTGTACACATAGTCAGTGGACTTGGTGCGCACATATTGTATGCTGCTTGCACACCACTTTTCTGAGAGTGAGAGAGACCATCCAGAAGTTGGTTGCAATTACTTCCGCCCATGAAAACGTATTTTCGTCTCGGAACAACCCAACAAAAACTTAATTAAGTTTGCTTTTTGGTTGGAAAGTCATGGATATACATACAGTTATATAACATTTGTATTGTATATTATCCTGTTCTCAACGCACTAGCATGTAAAGCTTCTAAAAAATTCGAAAGTCTGGAATCTGGAGTATAGTCGAGTCGACAGAAAATGTATGCGAACATACCTACACTTGTGTTATGTCGACTCTAATGCAGTTCTGTTTACTGATTTCCCTATTTGTTTTTAGCTTTTCGGTCCAGCTTTTGTGTTTGCCAAGACTAATTACAGTAAGATAAGCCGACAGATCTGATTTTACCCTTGGACCATCGACGAGTGAATTCTGCTTTATTCTTGTATCCACCAAATCTCACTATTCATACATCACATAACATTACACCATTAGAGAGACAGGGAAAGGTTCATCAAGTTCAGAGAAGTGAAAGCCTCATCCAAATGGTTGTGCAGGGAAAGGTCTCATTAATAATTCGGATTAAGTGAGCACCCTGTCAACTCAAATCAACTTGCTCTTCAACCAACTTCTTGTGCAGGCCCCGCACGGCCTCAACACACAGTAGTTGAAGCCCACATATCTCCACCTTTCAGTTTCCATTAATGTTTTCAAAAAGACTGTTAGCTCAAGGCTTTGTCTACACCGCAGTCCTACTTCTTAATACTTATATATACATTTGACTACGTATTAAATTGTCACCCCATTCTGAATATGAATAATGTATGTATGGCGGCTTAAATATTGTATCAAGTACACTTCATTATGTACATTAATGCTCATCCATGATTTCCTATTCCAATTATGAATGTATATGATATTTGCTAACGAATAGGGTGGCAGTGGAAAGAGATAATTTGATAACGTTATTACTCAATATGAATTTTCACAATGTTTTATAAAGATATACACCATACTAAAACCATAGAAGAAAACACTGTCGTGAACACTAATCGTTATACTGACGATAATTATTTTTATTTTCCAGACTCCACACTGTCTTGAAGTTCATCATCTCATCTTCATCAAGTGAGTGACGAAGGAAACTCGTGACTTGGAAAGTGAGTTCCCAGTTCTCCTTGTCTTTGTACATCTCTGCCTGAATAGAAGTGGAGTTGGTGACACTGTTGAAGAGAAAGTAAAATAAGGAAAAGGGATAAGCAGCTTTTCTCCATTCATTTTCTCACTATACCTCATCCTGCCAGTCAACCTCTTGTGAAGCTCATCAAACACCATCAAGTCTCAAAGAACTGACAGACAGACAGCACATCGTGTACAGACTCCAAACTGTCTTGAAGTTCATCATCTCATCTTCATCAAGTGAGTGACGAAGGAAACTCGTGACTTGGAAAGTGAGTTCCCAGTTCTCCTTGTCTTTGTGCATCTCTCCCTGAATAGAAGTGGAGCTGGTGACACTGTTGAAGAGAAAGTAAAATAAGGAAAAGGGATAAGCATCTTTTCTCCATTCATTTTCTCACTATACCTCATCCTGCCAGTCAACCTCTTGTGAAGCTCATCAAACACCATCAAGTCTCAAAGAACTGACAGACAGACAGCACATAGTGTGGATATATACCGTGTTTTCCTCGTGATCATACACTTTAAGTGCATTCCTATCAGATAGAAAAAGGGAAAGCGAGAGTGAAAGACGACGACATAGTGTCATGGTGGTTCCTCGCACACCATGTGTGTGTAAGGTTATACAAGGATAGTCGTGCTGTGCCAGCCTGATTCTTCATCACACCACCATTGCCACCACTTTACTTGATCCCTTACAATTCTAATGTTTTTAAACAAGCCATCCGTAATATTATGTAATATGCATAGGAGCTAGACTCTTAAGAGCATTGCACTCTTTCTCACGGAACTTCACATGTTTTAATAGAAAATTCATAGAATTTTGAAAGATCATTTTCTGTGCAGCAGGAGTAATACCCCTTCGTTAAATTCACACAGAGTTTAGGCTAGGCTAGACTATTACTGCGACTTAATGCAACTTTTTGTGCGACAAACTAAAGGTTTTCTTCTGTCCCTTTTTCATAACATAAACTGCGTCAGCTAACAAACTAGAAGTGTATGTAATATGTAGGGCCCGGATTAATATGCTGTATAAAATGGCAAAATATGCATGCCGGTATGCTCTTAAAATGACCAAAATATGCTGTTAAATATGCTGTAAAAATGGGTTTTTATGGCATTTCTGGTTTGCGTAAGACACATTGAGTTATAGTGGTGCAAATAAACCTTCACATACACGTCAGTTAGACTCTTATTCAAATTAAAATTGAAATGTCAACGCAATTCTAAATTCTTCAACAGTCTAACTCACACGGGAACTACCAAGGCTGCAACTCAGCGATTTTGCTGATACGGAGCACAGAAGTAGTCATTGGTGAAGTATGAATGCATGCAAACGGATTTTACTCAATGGCAAATTGAAGTTTAATTTAATTGTCGGGCATACGAAACTTCACATATAAACTGGATATGCTTCTATCCCATCTAAAAAAATTGACACCAGCAAATTTGTCTTCTTTCAATGCTAACCTACATATAAGCCCAAATCTTTTAGCAATTACATCAAGAATGGCAAAAAATCCATTTCATAAATAAATCTTTTTTTAAACTACATATATTTGATGCACAATTTATCCTCTTATGCCTAAATGCTTAAAAATATACACCCCTGTTTGAGCAACTCAAGGCTGAAAATCGTTGCAGCATGCCTATGTAGTAAAAATTGCTTAAATATGTTGCATCATATGCTGCATACTCGAAATCACAAAATATGCTGGATATGCCGAAACAAACTGGTCTAAAACACCCTATTTTCAACTATATCGTGCACATCCAAAGGAAATTACCATACAGTTACCGATGCAAAATATATAAAAACATCTAAATCCGGGGTCTATACATGATCATCTATGCTGACAACAAAATATTACTCGATTTATAGGAAGCTATGCTGTGTGAAACTAGGCACTAGGATATTTAATGATAGGATGCAATGCTATATATGTTAATATTTTATTTTTAATTCTAAATTAAATGCACGTCACTCATCGTCACTGCAAAAATTTGACCAACAATTAACACTCAAACTCCACACCATTGTATTGCACACAATCTAATAATATGCATAAATATACATATTACGCAATATTGCATAATTTATCACATTCGCGCACTCCCAAGTTGTTTGCACTTTCCCAAATAATGTATTGATAGCATGAACTTGATCATTAAGTGTATTATTTCTTCCCTGCAATCGTAAAGTGGCGGAGTGGTCCATTGGTAAGATGCTCGCCTGGTTCGCAAGTTGATTTCTCTTGTTGCTGCATCAGCACGTATGAGTATCCTGGCTGGGTATTAGTTTACTTTGGTGTATGCCTGATTCAGGCATACACTAAACTCTGAGATTTCTATGTCGCGCGACGAAAATATCGGAAACTTGCCCGGTATGCGAGAGAACCAGGTTCGATTCCTGGCTACGCCATATATTTTTTTTCCCTGCTGTGAATCACCGTTTCGTTAATAATTTTAAAAACAACAGTTTTTATAAGTCCCTGTTCCTACCTCGATGAAACTAGTATATTTGAAGGAATCGTATGTTGATTAATTCAATCTTGCTTTATCATTTTTGATAGTATCATCAGATGTTATTAAGTTAAAATAGATATGTTAATTTTACATAGTTGAAATGTCTATGATGCATGGAGGAATAATATACATGCATCTCGTTTCACGTTTCAATTTATGTTTTTACTGTTTATCAAAGTTTTACATTCTGGATGCAAATGAAAGCCGTCACACTTTTAAGGTATTAGAAACCGCATTACGTAAAACGTTAATTCATTACTTAAAAGTATTTTTAGCACTTTTAGTAGCAACACAGTGCCTTTCTGTGCCCATTAAGAGTTTGCAGTGTAAAGTGCATGTCGTAAATAATTTTGTTTAAAACGGATTATCATTTTCGTATCGATTTTCCCTTCCTCCTGTTTGCGACTGGTGACAGTTTGTAATAGAGACTCTGGTAGTAATACTTTGTCAACCAAATGCTGCTATAAATTGGGGAAACCGATGTCATATGCGTCAAGATATTTTGATCAGTATATAAATACCAAACAAGTTACAAAAAATTCTCTTTTTTGTAGCAGATTGCACTTGCCACCCATCATTATCCGATGCAAAATTGAAAGGAACTTAATAACATTCTGAGTTTAGACGGAGACGTAAGCAGCAAAAAGTTCCCTACGGAGTTCCAACTCCACCGCACATACATCTAGAGACTAAACTGCAGAGCAGGAACTCTGATGCAGATGATATGCTATATGTGATGGGGAGCGGAGGAAGGGGTGCTGTAGGACAGGAGCCGCAGACGACGATGAAAAAGAAAGGATGAGTCGTTTGACATTTTGAGCTGTCAAATCCAGTTGATAATAGATTTTGATGCCCCTTCATATATCAAATGCAACAAGAAGACCAAAAGTACACAACTGCTGAGATTAGATGTGCACTCTACAAAAGCTATAGATTGGAAGCACGGAAGATGCAATGCAAGCAACACAGACTGCAATTCAATAATGCTGATGATGATGTGATGATGAGACATATAGGAGTGTGTAAAAGTATGAGGGTTTGCTAAATCCATTTTATGAGTATATTATAATGATAGTGATGATGGAATGAAAAAGAATGCTTTCATAAGTTTTCCTAGAAGAAGGGAAAACCTTTATACATAATTTATATGTAATCACGTGGTTCACAATTGAATCTTCTAAAATAGCAGCATTGTATTGCAGTAATAGCTTTCTTCTAATTCTATGCATCCAAAGAAAAGAAAGTAAATAATGCGGGGGAAGAACACACAATGGGCGGTCGGGAAAAAATCTTTTCTCAACTTCTCTATCATTCAGAAATCGACCAAGCTTTAACTGCCAAAATTTTCTTGACGAAATATCTTTTATTGCTGTTTCATAACGGGAATAATATTGAACAAGACGTCAATATGCTATGTCCTAGTCCTGCTAATACATACCACTTATATTATTAGCTAAATTTCCAACGTATAAAGTTTCAGCACTAAAGAATGCATAAATAAACAAAATTATTGAATAAAGTTTCACAAGAATGCATTTTCTCAAGACGAAGAGTTTGCTTTCTAGTTAAATCTGTGTGCTGTGTTGAAACTTGAAACACAACTATATATGTTTACTCAATATGAACGACATTAGCACAGGAGGATCTTCTTGTACATTGGATAATATTTCTCGGATGGAACATCTACGAGAGATATACAGCATACGTTAAGTTGAAAGTTTAAAATATGAACGAAGAATAATATGACGATGTTCAGATAATAAAGGTCGATTGTACGTATAAACTTCATTCATTTAAGAAACGATCTTAAGGAAAAGTTGCTATATAGTCGAATATAATATAGTTCGAGCATACTCTTTTCACGACTTAAATTATCGAGCCACCAACAACTTTGGAAAGATATAGTAAATAGGATAGTCAGAACGTTAGAAGAATAGTAAATCCCGGTGAAAATCTCAAAAGACATTTTCCAGGACACCAATTGAAGGAAAGAACGAGTAAGGGGATTATATACACCCTTTTACATACGTACATATTTCTTTGCCATGTATGCTTTCTAAGTAGGAAAATCCTATGAACTCAAGCTCGGATGGATGATGAAGGAAACAAGCTGTTGTTATGCTTGTAATGTGAACTTTGGGCTTTCCGCAATTTCATTAAGGGATTGATGTATTTGCCACTTAATGTCATTTCAATGAAGTGCAGTGCATACAAAATCCTGAACGTTACTAACTCTTTTAACTGCATGTGTATATTATAAGCATTTCCTAACAACAAATCCTTTAATACTTATATACGCAGTGAAGATGTGCATGCCGCGTGTCCTCAAGTAAAATCATTACTACCACTCAGCCCTACACTATATACCCCGTAAATGTGTCGTTACTGCTATATGTGAAAATGAGTGAATCTCGTAAAAACGGCGAAATAATAAACTGTGAAATGGATAAAGTCTACACACTGCATATAATATCTTTAGGGAAATACCATTTTAAGGAAAATCTCCCTCACATTTTCGCTCTTCATTTTCACTCTCTGACCCTTTTAACGCAAGCCTTCCTCCATTCCATCTATTCATCCATTCACTTTCAGAGATTTGTACTTGAAAGCAGATCTCACTCTCTCTCTCTCCCTTCTATATCCTTCGCTCGTTCTAAACCCGTGAAAACCATGCAGTAATCTCAGTACATAATGTTATGTATGTGGAACTTTATGTCTCTTAACTTGGTTATTTGTTGCTTTTTCTCTTTTTTGTGACAGAATTCATGAAGAAAATAGCTTTGACATGTTAAAACGATGGCCCTCTCATCTCATCGGTTGTGCTTTGCTGCCACACTTGACTGTTGAATGCATGCATGCATATGCTTTGAATTGAATTGCCACTTAAGGGATAAAACCACGACGAGCTACTTTTCCTCTCTAAACGCTTAAACTACTTTGAT
>JAANSM010002293.1:0-15475 GCA_036850725.1 Orchesella villosa
ATAGCTGTCAAGACGTTTCCTTATCAGTTAGAGCTAACAGCCCACAACTGATGGGTGTATGAAATATCGAGCTTTTGTATAATACGGTGGACTCCAGACACTACCATGATGATAAGTAGGAAGCAGAAAGGCATGTGAAGGGGAAGGAAGAGAAAAGTTGACAGACAAACTGTAAATGAATGCGTGAGTGCATAGCGATATAGCGGAAAGAATGAGAGATGAGCTTTTGTATTCACATATAACAAAAAATGGATGGTTGATCTTGATGTTTATTTTATTAATAATTTTTCTCGAGATAGCAAATTATTTGAGTCATTATCAGGATCAGGAGTCCTAACGAATAACTTAGGGGTAAAGTAAGAAAATGATCACACTTTTCCCGACGTTTTTCAGAAGCCCTAAATGTTTTTAGTAATTTGAGAAATATCACTTTCTTTTTTCCATAAGTTTTTTTTTCCTTTTCAGAGCCATCATCTTGATTTAAAAAGAGTTCTTTCATTTTTCTAACTGTCCCAAGCAGCAGTCCATTTGGTCTTTCAAGCTGAAAGTAGGTTCTTCATTCTCATCATCATCATTTGCAAGACAACCTGAAAAAAAGTCTTCAATTCAGTTCCGTTTTTCATCTTCTCTCACAAAAACAAATTACTATATAGTTGATAGTACAAAGTAAAAGAATTTTATAAAAGAAAGCATTCGATGGAAACGTTCCTTCATACTTCATAGCCGGTATAAGTAGTCCGACGTCCGACATAACGGTGCTTTGTAAACTAAATGAATGAATGGATTGAATTGGCTCTTTTCATCAATTGAATGCCAGTTTCCTTGATGTTTCTAAAAAATATATTCCAGTCCAGTTCAAAGCCTTCAGTCTTCAGTTTGTTACACACATTACACACGCTTCCAGTTCCTTTGTACAACCCGTTCGAATGGGGTCTTTCACTTGGATAAATTATTTTTTTCAGTGAAAGTTGATAGTATTCAAACAAAGCGGTCGGTGAGCTACAAAAAGGATGTTGAAACATGAAACATGGTGAGTTGAGAGTTGATAATGATCATGAAGTTGATGTTTGTCAGTTTTTTTTTTTAACAGAACAGAACTATCATCGTTTAGAGATACGGGCTATGTCCACATTGTCCATGTCTCATCTTCAAAAGAAGGAAAAAAACTTTTCGTCATGTTGTTAAATATATTGGGAAGTTGAAAATAAAATAGTGAAGATGAAGTCATCATGTAAAGTATAGTTTATAATGAATAAACCTATTAGTGAAATTAGTTGAGACGTTTACACGACGAAAGTTAAATTGAAAAAAGTCATAAGAATTGTTAAAAAGCTAGGTGCATTTCTGTTGTAAGTTTGCCATGTAATATGATGGTATATATCTTTGTCTTTAGCTAAAAATCCCATCAAAAATCAACTGTATTTTCATCCCATATGGATATGGCATTGACATGTCCATGTTTTTTTTCATCATTTTTATGTGCTAAGTGCAACATTAGTCCTATCTTTCTCCCTCTCTCTCTCGTCAACTCTTCTCCTAGTCACTCATCGTTTCTCTCTGCCCCAAAAACATCCTCTCCTTTTTACATCCCTGCTGACACGTCTTTTCCGGCTCAGTAAAGCGAAAACAGTAGACGTAAGTTAAGTTTGAAAGATTTTTTTGAGAAGGCACTTCCACATGTCGGAGAATTTCCTGAGAAACTCATCCGGTTTTTTTGAGCCTCCATTAATGGTAGCTAAGTGGTTCTACTCCTGACTGGCTATTTGGGACAGAGGAAGGAAGAGAAGAAAAGAAAAAAAGTCCTTTTCCCAATGTGATGGGATGACAGTCAAATTTAATCGGGGGCTATGTCTTCTCTTGTGTCATCTGAAGAGTTATGAAATTACCCAAAAACGTAGAGCAACGAGCAACTAAACCATCATCTTATTCCATTTTTCCCTAACGGTTAACTTCTTATGATTATTTAAACATTTACCCACATTTAAAAGGAGATTTGGGTGTAATTATGACATTAATTAAAGTATGGGATGTGATGCAACAGCATAAAATGGATAAAGAAGATTATGCATTACAATCAAAACGCAGTTTTCTTAGTTTTTTAGCTTGTTAACAACTAAAACCCTGAAGCGAACTCATCAAAACTCCCCCAGTAAAACTGCTCCTCCTCTAGATCTCCTCTCGCTTCTTGGTCACCGCATTCTCGTCATGATCATCATCATTATAATGATCAAATGTCATTATAGCAAGTGCAGTGCAATGTTGAATGTGACAAAAAGCCAAAAAATGATGGTGTCGGGTCGATGTCGCATGTCGATGGTGTTGGTTGTTGGTGTGGTATATGGTATGATGTTTTTGTGTACTCTTCTTCTACTCTCTCGTTCTCGTCGACCGCTTCTCATGTTACATGACCATGAACCCATCACACATCCATTAGATCATCATTTTCCACTACAGAGAAACTACAACTTAAATTTGATCTAAAGCTTTATACTTAGTTTAGTAGCGTTATATGACAGGACTGAGCACATCGCCACGTCATGTTTCTACCATATGATGGCGTTAAGCCATATTTTCACAAGTTAGCAAGAAACCCAGGAAAATGGACTTGCTTGTCGTTGTCGTGTTTTCGTATAAATGCATTACTTAACTAGGAAAAAATGGAGGGAGTAGAGAGTAGAGTGAGCAGCATGACAAACTGGGATACATGAGATTAGGACAGAATTTTCTTCTTCCTGCAAATGTGCGTTGCATTGCATCGTGTGCGTGGCATGGCATGGCATCAAATTACATTAAGACCAGACCAGATCACATTAAATTACTGGAACTGCACTGGTGGTGCGTGGCATGTTGTTGCTTTGTGTTTTGTACTCTTTTTCTTGCTCCCAGCTTTTACTTTGCTAGTTTCAAACCAACCCAAACCACATATAACACCGACGTATATATATATAATATGATCATGATCTTCAAGGTCTGAATAAACGTGAAGGGAAAAATGATCCATTTTGATCTGATCCTTGAACGCTTTCACTTACTCAATCTTTTACTTCTCTTCTTCTTGGTGTGTTTCTATTCACGTTTTTTTTGTTGCATGTAAGCAATACGGTTGCATTTAGCAGCTGCTATGCTATATATACTATGAAATGGTGGACAGATGCAGCCATTAGGTCACATCAGATAATAGTAAATTCATCCCATTCCATCAGGAAGGGAAAAAGGATGAGAAAGAAATGATGAAAAATTGACTGCCATAGCAGTTCCGTCTCCGTCACCGACTTTTTTTTCTTATTCTTGTTTGTCGTCCTAAGTCCTCAATGTCTTCTACTTTCCCTTCAAAAAGGTTAGGTGGATTGCGAATGAGATACTGATGGATATACCTACTCTATATTCTGTGCAAGACGACAAGTCAAAAAGGCAAGAGCAAGAGCCATCGTGGGCGATATTTATATATGTTCTACGTTTACGTTTAGAAATACAATACAACATTACATTATAGAGCGACACCACATAGTTGAAGTTGAAAGTAAAACCCTGCCTCACAAATAAATATGGCATTAGGAAAAGTGCACACAAACAATATCCTTGCTCTTCCTCCTTCTTGGAGTCAACACCAAAGCCAAGCTCCAAAACAACATCACTATAACCATTTTGTGAATGACTCGATGACTCTAACGGCTCCAGCTGGACATCATTTTAGATGGAGACAAGAGTGGAATACTATCGCACTATCATCAGTATCTCTCTCTGGTTTGGTATGGTCTTGTCCTTTTGCTTTTGTACATTAAAGATTCACCCTCCTCTTCAATTCTTTCGTTCCCATCTTTTTGGAGTTGAGAAAACTTGAGTGATATTACGATACGATATTACCACACCACACACACATATTTTCCTTCTCTTCATGCCTCCCTTTTTCCTTCCTAAGGATTAGTAATCATGGTCGCAGATGGAGAGTAGTGGACATCATTTGGTGAAAGTAACTACAGAGGTTCAGGTCCACTCTGGTCCACAATGAGCGTCACACAAGCCATAAGAACCTTGTAGATGTACTGGTTATTGATATTGCTTCGAGCAAGATGGAAAAGAGAGAAAGAACATGGAGCATTCAAGGAATTTAAGAGGAGGGTAAAAGTAAGAAAGGAAGAAGAAAAAAAATAGAAAATCCTTCAAGAGTTCAGTGTATAAGAGAAAACAACAAGGGAGCATTTTATGTACTTGTGATTCTAAAGAGAATCCTTAAGACGTTTGGGAAAACCTTTTCTTAATTCTTTTTCTTCCTATTCTACTATTTATAACAAGGGGAATGGGGTGGATGTGGACGTGGTGGTGGTGCCCATTAAGAAGTAAACATCTTTTGGAACGACAACAAGAATAACACAACAGTCAATAAGTTAAGCTGAGAAAATGTGGTCTGGTTTTTGGAAAAGGGAAAGGTTGAGTTTGAATCGACATGGAAAATATAAAAGTGTATAACCATTTTCTCCCCAGCTTGCAGGTTTTTCTTTGGGATAAATAAAAGTAGAAACTTCTTTGGCTTCTCGTTTTGTATGGGGATGAAGGAAGGGCATAACACGTGAGCAATAATATGAATGTGTAGCTTTCTAAAATGATCATGATGATGATGATATCAAAGGTGTGCAGTGCAAGTTTAGGGGACGAACAAGAAGACTTCCTCAAAACTCAGAAAAACCTAGTGCTTTGTAACACGCGATTACAAATTGGTAAAAAGAATCACGTATTACATTTTCATTAAATTAAGGTGCATGTTTCAAATTTAAAATTCAATTTGATATTATATGGGTTTGTATTGAAATAAAAGTTATTTCTTGTTGGTTTTTCTTAAGATGGAGATAAAGAAGCACAAATAGAATTAAGTAAATTGATGATTGTGTCAACTGTCGACCCCATATCACGTCTCAGGTCTTGATCATCATGGTGTGGTTTGTAGTTTTGTAGTATTATATGTCATGTCATCCTAATAAAGAATCAAAATGAGGGCAATTCATCTATACTGACAAGCTCCAAATTGAAATAGGGTGAAAGCTGAAGAATTGATGTCAAGTTATCAATTTTCTATTGAATGGGAATAGGCCAGAGAGAAAATTCTCTATAGAAAAAAGAGAAACAAAAATACAAATAGAAATAGATAGAATTACACAAATCAATTTATCTCTATCAACTCAAGTAATCATTGAATGACATCTTTTTTGTTTGAGAATTGAGAATGGATCTCAGATGGATGGATCCGTTACATATCTGGAGGAAGCCTCAAGAGGTCTCCTTATGTGACTTCTTTTTCCACTTCCAGCTCGCCTCTCTCTCTCTTTCTTCCTTGCTCCAGGCTCCTATACTCTCTACTTTCGTATACTTTCTCTATGAAACCGAAACAAAAACACATTTTTTGTCATTTCTCCTAATGTCCTGCAAAACTGTGCGGAGAATGCCAATATGCCAATGGTGAATGGAATGAGATAGAAAAGTGGAGCACAGAGAAATGGATCTCATAAAGAATGTGAACGTGAACCAAAAAGAAAAAGGGAAACTCATTTCCTAAAAGTATATTATTGTTGGGAGTTGGTTACTTCTTTGTAAAACTGGCTCTTCACTTCAACATCCACTTTAATACAACATAATATTATAACATAACACATAATGGGAATTGAGGAGAACGAGTGAGTTATGTCACCAAAATCAACCACTCAAACCAATGACATTTGGAGATGAGATAGGGAAAATAAGTATCTGAGTCGATCTCAATCTCTAAAATGTTAGTTAAACTTAAGCATGATGTGATGACGATGAGGATGAGGATGATAATGCTCTCAACTATATTCAACGAGTACTAGAAAAGTGATGACGAGTGTTTCTATCTATCTATATAAATGAGCCCAAGTCTAAAAAAATATATATTTATATTCCTCTCCCAAATATTATTTTCTCTTGTCGATTTAAGTAGATTGTTGGGTATTTTCGATGGAGTTGAATGTTGGATGAAGTTGGAGAAGAGTAACACAATTGAGAAAGGAAATGTGAGTGAGATAATATGTATATATATGAGGTGATGGGAACATTAACCATCTCCTTATTGCAATAACGTCCTTTTTCTTCTTCTTCAGAACGAGAACGTCAGACTGTTTTAAGACTTTTTTTCTTAAAGATTCCTTTTATCTTCTAGTTTTTTTCGAAAAGGGGAGAGAAAAGGATGATGATGATGTTGATGTTGAGACTGATGGAACAAAGTACAAAGAAGCGTTGTGTATATAGTTGTAAGTATTTTATAGAAAAGAAAAGAAAATAAAGCAAGGGAGAAAGTCAAAGCTTATGCAGCTGTAATATGTAATGCTAGTGAGTTGCATACGTACCCAAAACTAACACTAAACATAACACCAACACACCACCCAACCCCATTTTCAATAGTGGAAAAGAAAGATGTTCCAGAAAAAAAGTTGGGTGAATGTGAATAGGCTAAGAAGTGTGTGTAGACTCTGTAGAGATAGACAAACAGCCCCTATTTTTGGGGAGGAATAAGGAGAAATGGAAGCTAGGGAAAACCAACAGCTTTCAAACCTCTCTTGAGAAAGATATAGTTTTCAAGAGTCCACTTGTGAACTCTCTAGCCTCCCTTTTTCTAACTAATGCTTAAGAGAATAAAGAGGAAGGAGAAGAGACGAAAAAAAGTTGAGAAGAAAAAACTATATAAGGTCCTTAAGCTACCAGCTATAACTAGTAGAAGTTAGAAAGAAGAAGAATAGGATATGTATTTTTTTCCTGAAAAATTTTGTTAAACTTTTCTTTTTCTAAAAGAGATTAGATAAGCTTTCTCTCTTCATTTTTGTATATTATATCAGATGGAGTTGATAATGTGACGCTTATGATTTGCGTCTTCTTATGGTAGACTTTAGGTAAGTCAGAAAAACGCACAAAAAATCCAAGTAAAAAAGAGGAAAAGAAAAAGGAAACCAAACCAACCCAGGTAAATAAAAGTGTATAGGAAAGGAAGCCAATGTCAATATTTT
Source organism: Orchesella villosa (assembly GCA_036850725.1). NCBI lineage: Eukaryota > Metazoa > Arthropoda > Collembola > Entomobryomorpha > Orchesellidae > Orchesella > Orchesella villosa. Next base: position 7,011 of record JAANSM010002293.1, read on the forward strand.
CCCTTTTCTTCTTCTTCAAATTTTCTTGAGAGATTAGCTATAGCTTCTAGCTTTACTTAAGTTGTTGGTGGTGGTGATGGTGGTCAACACAAACATTTTTATCATATGGTCATGGTCTCATAGTCTCATCCCATCTTATTCTCCACTTACGATTAGCTTCAAGGCCTTCAAACCCTTTCTCCTCCAGCCTCCAGCCAACTGGGTTTTAAAGCCAATCATATAGATATAGATGTAAACATGCTCTAAAATTGTGTAAGAAATTTCAAGAAATTTGTGTAGAATGCAGAAGGAATGAACTTGAGTTGAGTTAAGTAGAGTTAGTAAACGTTACTACTAAGTACAACCTGCGTTTTCCACTTTCACTCCGAAGAAATTGCTTAGTTTTCACCGGAGAAAAAAAGATTGAGATGAGGATGCGGTTTGAGCTAAGGTACGATATGGTATTTTCATGTCTACTTACAATTCATGTTGGTTTCTTCTTGAATTTTCAGCTTCTTTTCTCTCTCTCACTTTCCATCTCTTTCATAATGTATAAAATGTAAGTAAGTCCGGATAAAAGTATGTCCCAAGGGCCTAAGTCCAATTCCATGTTGAAGGAAGTACTCCAAATCTTTTCGACTGTTACACATACATCCTTCTCGTCTTATATGATTATTAAGCGGGTTTTGGTTTGCCCTACGTTTTTACGTACATCTCATGCTATATACTTATGCTTCAATGTGATGTGACCAGAGACCAGAGAGTAGAGACCACACTGGAAAAAAAACCTCAGCATTTTCTTTGTATAAGTAATTCCACATGAGAAAAGCATACTTTACCAAAAATCCAACATCCAAACTTCTCCTAAAGAAGATTTTCTTCTTCTCTCATTGACTTTTTAGTGAAAATCTTTCTAAACCGCACCTTCCACCGTTCTACCGAAAGAATTAAAGTGTTATACCAACATCTATTTACTAGAGAATTTCACGGCGAGAATTCATCGCATTTAAAAAAACATTTTACATTACATTATTTGGAACTCAACTTGTTGTCAGTTAAGCAAGGAAGGAAAACAGGGAAAAGATTCATTCAGCAAATAAGAAAAGAGAATGGCAAAGATGTTTCTTAGGCTTTTATTCTTAAGGCAGTTTATACATAATCTCTAGTATGTTTGTAGCTAGTAGCTGGAGCAAGCGAGCGAGAAAAAGTACACACTTCAGCTTTGAGCTTGCACACACACGAGAAAGTAGAAAAGTAGAGGCGACCACAGAGCTCTTTAGCTCCACCAACCGTCCTCCGTCCACATTTAGGGAAAAGAGGGTCGAGTTGAGGATATACATGTTCGTGTACATTTTTATATCTACATTTACATGGGCACAATGATACTTTCTCCCTTCATAAACTTTTCAGCTCTTTTTCCCCCTTTATTCTTCACTTCCTTTTACTTTATTCGATGATGTCGAGATCGAGAGAGTTTTATACTTTTTTACTTCCAAAAACATCCAACGCCAACCTACTTCAGTTTCCTATAGAAGAATATATACATAGTTTAAAAGGCTTGTGGGGTTGCTGTTGCTTGCTTTGCTGTTGTGTTGGCTCTCTGGCTCCTTTCTCAGGATTGCTACAGGGCTTTCTAATCTAATGTAAAGTAATGTAATGTGAATGTGATTTTGTGGGAATGCTTGTTACTCACTGTATTATTACTACTCAATGAGTGAATGGATGGATCATGTGCTATAATATGCTGGTAGGCAAATGCTACGCTACAATGTACTTCTACGTTTTACAGTAAGATGAATAAGAGAAAAAGAGGGAGAGAGTAAAAAGTAAAAGATTGTTGTGGATGTGGATGTAAAATGTAAACTCATTCTTTCCTCCTTATTTCATGTGTTATGCAAGATACAAGGGTAAAAGTGGATTTTTATTCTTGGTTAATGTATGCGTGTACACTATAGATATACCCACTCTCCACTCACTACCCACTACCCACACCACTTGAATTTGGATAAATGTGACCAAAGGAAAACTAAACAAAAATACTTTACATTTGCTTGACTTTCCTTGACTGGAACCAGAGACCATTATATAATGGAGTAGAGAGCAGATGGAATAATACAAAAATTTCTTATCTTCCCTTTATCCCTTTTTTCTAATATTTCAAGCGAAAATAAGTAGAAATATACTTATCTGGAAAGAGGAATCACTTTCTTGGAAATTTTTTGAGTAAATGAAGATGGTGGATGACGATGACGCATTTCTCACTCATCTTGGTATGGCAATGTAATGTAATGAAATTGCTACAAAAATATATGGACTGTACTCCCACATGATTTTAAGCTAAAGTATTCTTGTGCATTTAATCAGGGGGACAATTGAAGTGAGTCAAATTACGCTTGTATGACTTCATTTTTCTTACCACCACTTCAAAATTCCTTATCAGAGAGAAAGAGAAAATGCTAATCATTTTACAATTTTACGCATGAATTTTTTGGTATTTTTAGCTCCGTCTTATTATGAAATGGTAAGAGTAGAGGAATTTTATATTGGTCTCTGGAGAAGCTAAAGCTAGAACAATACATTACGAAATTGTTTTACCAAGAAAATTTCTTAACGTCTCTTATTTCTGCTCCACCATCAACTCCACTTGTTTGGCCACATAATGGAGCCCGTTATGTATTTTGTATGATGAGGAAGGTTGGATTCATTGTTCTAATTATGTGAATGACGTATCTAGGTTTCCTATCCGTTGGCGTTGGCAGCACCCATTCCGCATTTCCCATTCCTTTCTCCAATATAACAATCACACTATATGACCTCCGGCTGACCATGTAGTATGTAGTGAGTGCTCACGGTTCATGCTCTCATTCCCATTTGTTAGATGTAAAAGCAACTTCATAAAATCTTTCATCTTCATCATCCTGGGTGGGTTTTATTCTGACTCAATAAAGGGAGCTATAATTTGTTAATTAATTAAAGATGAAATACGTGAGGGGAAGAATTGAGTGGAGGAGAAGAGGCAGAAGGGTAAGGCATATAAGTAAATAATGCAATGCAACTTGTTTTGTGCTTGGCCATAATATAACAAGAACAAGGCAAGCAAAGTAGAATGAATGAGGGTAGAAAAGCCATGGTGTGTGTACATTATATATATTGTGTGTGTATATCAATATCATTCCATGTTCCATGCTTTATTTAGGGGCGAGTGTATTGGATTGGAGAATGAGAAGAGGGCCAGTTTCCTCTCTCTCTTCTGGCTATTTCTTTATCCCAGATGGAAAGAATAAGGTGGGTTTTCCCTTCGTTCGTTCTTGTTCTTAAGCGATGCGAGATGGGATAGTGAGATGCGAGCAAGAGTACTGAGCCGATCTCTTTCTTCCTTTAGAGGAAGTAATGCAATAGATAAAGATACAATGGGGAAAGTTGTCTACGTCGCTGGGTTCAGGGTTTTAAGCTGGAGTTGGAGTTGTGGAAAAAAACAAGCTGTGAAGTTTTTCTAGTTGAAGAACTAAGATATCAAGCACTTTGAATTGGAGAGAGAGAGTCTCCCTTTCCCTCTCGGTTCTCCTTCTCCCTTTGCTATAATGTTGGAGAGAAGCTTCCCCTTCTTCTCTCCACTCTCTACTTTCCGCACAGGAAATTGAATAGCCAGCTAAGTGTTTTGTACGCAATGATGTTGTTGTTGATTACTGCGATAAATAAATATACATGTAAGTGAGTATATATAGCAAGTGAGTACCATCAGTACCAACCATGCAACATGCAACTACTAAAAGAACCAGGAAAGTTTTTGATTAGGAAAAAAACGGTGGAAAATTGAGTTGATTAATAAATTAAATCAATTTGAAGAGCTAAATTGGGTAAAAACTAAATCCAAAACGGAAGTTATAGTTGGGTCGTTGGGAACTTTTTTGTTGCACTTCGGTGTTACTTTGTTTTTTTTATCAGTTTTTTTAATAATCATGTACAAAATAGGTAACTGCTATCTGATTTCGAAAATTAAATGCTAAATGAAAGAATATATTATCAGTCATAAAACTGTGTGTTACGAATCGGAATCACAGAAGAAAATAATTGTTTCAAAATTTGTATGCCTATCTTCCACAATCACAAAGATGACTGCTTGCATTATCAAATACGCACGTCGCACACGCATAACAATGATGAAGGTATAATAATACAACTTTTTTAATGTATGGAAAAGGGCCCGTCCGTTATGACAGGTACTATTGCTCTTGCTACTTTGCTACATATATTTTTAACGGATGCACAAGCAAACGACAAGTTATCTTCTTCCCATTTCCCACCAACTCTTCCAATGTTCCAATCCAAACTTAAACAAAGCAATGGAAGTGGAAATTCCACAGAAAAATATGCGTTCACAAATCATACGGTTCACTCATCTCTGTCATAACATTTACGGAAGAGACATATAAAACCAAGGAAATGGCTCGGAAATCCTTTCCCATCTTCCAAAACTCGCCTGGATGAATGAAAGAAAGAAAGTTGGGCTTTACGTTCAACGTTTATACAAGCGTATCATAAATGTATATATTATACTTTGTGTGGTCGTGCATTTCTCCAAGAAGAAACAACATTTTGTCTCCACAAATACAACTGATCTTATTCATCCCACGAAAACATATACCAGAACCCAGACGCAAGACTGAAGACCAGCTCTTTGATTATCTTTCTGAGAAATGGATTATTTTGTCTTTTCAATGGAATAATATGAAATCTACTTTATGAAATATGCATGGAGCCCATGGAAGAGGAGACCAGGCTGAAAAGCAGATGCGATTTTTTCCTTTCCTTATATATATATTCCGTATTTTCAGACTTCTTTTTTATCTAATAGTCTCCATCTTATAGAATTATGTATGTTTGCTTGCTGTATCCTCTTATAAGAAAATAATTTGCAACAATACCATATTATTTGGCTCTCTTTCCTTCTTGTTCTTAGGAAAACCGACGTCGGCGGATTAGCACATTAGCGATAACCTAATCACAACCAGGGAACCATGATATGATATATTTATGGAAGAATATCTTCATGAATTAAGTGGCTACTTTGCTTCCGCTCTTTGTAGAAGTTGGAGTTGCAGTTGGTTGTTTGGCAGAAAGCATAACATAAATCATGTGAATAAAAATGGAATAAATTTTACTCACAAAAAAATTAAGTTCAGCCGTTCAGCGTTGGTAAACCTAGTATAAACTTAGTTTTTACAAGGTTTTTTCATAGACATAGTAAATATATTTTGGAATGATTTACGACAATGGGCTGAAATAATGGAAATGAAACAAAAGAAAGAATTCTGTAAATTCGCTCAAAATCTTGAAATTTCCAAGAAACTTGATGATTTTGGTTAGATTTTGAATATCGAAAACCATTCTAATTTGTGGTTTCTCTCACTTCTCGCACCGTATGTTTCAAATTTTAACGTGCCCAACATCTGACTTCCATCTTAAATATCATGTATCCCAATCTCACCCCCCCTTTTCCCCATAAATGTTATGCATATTTCTTCCTCCTTTTGAATTGCATATTGCATACTGCACTTTCTACTTTCATTCATTTTCACCATTTCTTTTACAACTTACAACCCGAAATAAACTCCAAAAATATTACGAATATTTTGAGATGGTCACAAGTCACAATAATACATAATATTACAGTCCAGTCCCCTTCTCACATGTCAAAATCAGCACTAAAATCCATGCGGTCTGGTCTGGACTCTGGTGCCGGTCGCTCTGGTTGAATTCTTTTTTGGTCTTGTGCCATCTCATCTCATCTCATTGGAAATGCAAAGTGAAATCTTTTGAGACTGCTTTTGATAAATCACTCAGTGTGTTTAGTACATAAAATACCATACCAAATATAACTATTCATATTCATATTTTTATACATATTTTTTTCTGCTGGCCAAAGCATATTACTTATAATATAATACAGTCCTGAGTCCGTGTCATATGTGTGGGTGTGTAACTAAGCCAAAAAACCTAGAGCGAAATTGATGTGGCCAAAAAGGAAAAAAGGGTAATAAAATAAAATCACGGAAAGATATGAAATGAGGAGCAAAAAGGAGAGAGGGAGAGACCAAGAGAAAAGAAGAAGAAGACAAAATATTTTCGTGACTCCCGTCGCGATTTAAACACGAATATTGTGGAAGAGTGTGGATGCTGAATGGAACTGACTTTTTTTCTGGGGATGAAGATGACGATGAGGCATGATGCCATGTCATGCCTTTCGGCTTTCCCTTGCACGAATGAATATAGGACTGTTGAATACTTTTTTTTTACTTATGAAAAAATGTAACAAATACAATACACACGCACAAGAATACATTCCTAAAAGTCTAAAGCTTAAGCCAATAATATAAAAAAGCAGAAGGCAAAAAAAACATTGGTTTTTTCTTGGTGATGTGATGAAACACTACTAAAATAAAATAAAAATCCCGGATTTCCTCACAAGATGAAAAAGGCAGAGAAGGAGAGAAAAGGCGAAGAGATTTAAGCCAAAAATTGGAATCAAGACAACAGTCAATGAACTATTATATATGTGTTAGTGTAGTGGAAGAAAAAGCCGAAGAAGAAGAAGAAACCAAACCAAAAAAAAGATACATTGCGTGTGTATGTTTATGTCATGTTTTCTTAGCCGGATCCACATCCAACATATCCACATCTTCCTTTTTCTTAGCTTTTTAGCTCTTTTGTGACATTTTAGGATGAAATCCCATGTGGCCATGCGACCCGTGGTGAGTCAGTGGTTTGGTTAAGGAAAAGAAGCACACATGCAACGCAATGACAATGACACAATCCTATATGGTTTTATAGTTTTATCCAGGGATAAATCCTTTTTCCTATTCTCTTTGGTGTGAATTAAATTATCCGAGAACATGTTGTGTGACTTCCTCCCAAAAAAAAACTAAGTTTGGTTCTAAAAATGTGTTTGCTTCTTTGAACATCAACATCACGCATGTATTTCATTATGGAAGCTAAGAATATAAAGACATGAGAAGGATTTTCCTGTGAAAAAACGTGTGTGACCCTTTTTGTTTTCTCATTTGTCATTTTGTTCTCATTCTTACTTGCCTTTTTAACACGTCACACACGTGTGGAATAAGAAGAGTTAGGAAAGGAACTCTGATTCTTTTTTTTTCATATAGAAAAAAAGTAAGCAAAATATATATAATGACATCAACTTTCACTTCCTCATTTCACCATGAGGTGCATGTGAAATTGATACTTATTCTCATTTAAAGCAAAAGGCCTGGCCTGTATTATGGACTGGACATCAGAATTCAGAGAGCTAAAGTTTCCAACCGCAAAAACAACACGTGTGTCATTCATGTCACATGCAACACTCTCTCTCTCTCTTGCTCTGTCTAATTGAAAGAGGAAACCAAAAGAGCAAGCTCATGAAATGATATCAAAGTTCAAGCCAAATTGACTCTCACACACACATGCCCACACAAAACACCAAACACCACACCACACTTCATTCCATTCAATTTCAATCTCACTGAAAGTTTTTTTATACTCTCACTCGACTCTCGTTGAAGATGAAGTGCACTGCATGCTGGTCTGAAACTCTGAAGTTCCATGAAATTTTCACGAGCCACCCGTCAACATATCATAAAAAATTTTGATGAAAGCCAAAAATGACCATTTGATATTGATACAAGACCACACGCTATATACATCATCAGGTTTAAATCATCGTGTTCTGCAACGGCACTCTTTTTATAAATTTTTATTTTTCACCTTTCGCATTTGGACTTCACAATTTCAATCCAAGTAAATAATGAAACGCCAATTTCCCTAACTGAGCTGTCGCATGTCGTGACATTCACTATAATTACGCAGTCCTGGATTAATCCAAAGTCCAAAGTTGAAACTTTAATTCATCTGCACGTACGCATGAATACAATGTACACATGCCTCTGGGAAGCGATAACTTTTCCTATATATAGAAATAACCTCTGCCACTGCCTAATAAGGATCATATAAATGATGATGATGACAAGACAAGGATAAGGATATGACACTACTACAAAATAAATAAACCTAATCTAGTTCTCTACTTAGAGGTATAGGGGTATAGGAGGAAAGATGATGCGATGCGTGTATCGTGTACAGTGTACATTATGTTGTGTTGAATTTGTTGAGGGTAGAAAAAGCGACTGGTTTCAATAAAATATAATGTAGTTTTGGAATTCGAGTTGGAGTGAATATGATGGTGGCAATGTAAATGTGGTTTGGACTTTGGAGAAGAACATATTATTCATTTCTAGCGACCCTTTTATAAGATATTATGCATCGTATTGCGTTCCTAAGCTCTCTCACTCAATATATGAGAGTCTCTCTTCCATTTCTCCAACTCCAAGTTCGTAACCCCAAAAGATGGTAAATATAATGTCCTTTTGTCCTTGCTCATCATGGATGCATAATTTAGTAAAAAGAGATGATGTGAAATGTACTGTACTGCT